>RSEF01000028.1:4226172-4257768 GCA_003993805.1 Himantopus leucocephalus
CCCCCCCCCCCCCCGCCCTGTGTGTGACATTCCCTGGTACCCCCTGGAGCTCCTGAAAATCGTGGAAGGTCAGCCAGCCTTGTCTGAGGCTGGAGACCATGTGCTGCCATAGGGGAGATGCTTTGGGAGTGGTTTTGGTGAATTGGGTTACCTCTGGGGCAGTCTTTCCTTGCCACGGCTGGTGGAAATCTACCAGTGCTCACCACTAGGTTCCTCCGTACCTTTCTACTTCTTTCCTACATTTGCAAAACCCCAGCAAAAGCCCACTGTTGTGACCCGGAGTGTATCGCCTGGATGTTGATGACAGCAGGTCTGACAGCGGAAGGGCTGGAGCACACATTGCTTCTGCTTGAGCTAGCAGAGTGGTAGTGGGTGACGATCCTTTGAGGAGCCTAACAGCCTTCCAGGGATCACTGCCATTGTTTCAAGTGCTTCGTTGTCCATTGCCCGTTAGCAGGGACCAGTAACATGCAGGTGAGCCCAGGCTGACTGTATCACCAAGGAGAGCTTGAAGTCAAGGATCATCGTCTAATTAGTCCATGCAACGCTGAGCAAGGTTATTTTTATCTCAAGCCTTTCAGAACATACATAATCGTTCCACCTTAATTCTTTCAAAACTTGGTCTCTATGGAAACCCTAATATAAACGACTGCTCGTTTCATTTCTGTACATCTGAGCCGTGTTGCGAGACTCCCTCTGTGTGTGCGTGTGGCCATACATACACGTGTGTATACACACACGCGCAGGCTGATCTGTATTCTTTACTGCTGGTCTTCCTCTCCACCCTTGAGATAATAGCACTTGGGTTTTATTTCTTCCAAGCACTGCGTGTTTAGATCTGCAAACCTCTAAGGAGTCTTTGTCTCCAAACCAGAGGGAGGTGGGGGTGGGAGGGAAGGCAGAAATCTTTGTGATGCTCGAGTTGATGTTCAGACCGCTCTTGTAGGATTTGGGGCAGATGCCTGTGGGATGCTGCTTGTGGCTCTCGGAGCCATGTAAATGGAGTTTGGGGTATGGAAAACCCACTTTTCTAATAACCCTCTCGTATTCAAGAGCAGTTGTTACTGGTTTCTCTAGATTTCTTTTGTGAACACAAGAGGGCCATGTTTGGTGGAAGAAAAGGCTGACAGCAGCTTTGCAAAGGGAAAAGGAGGCTGAGTGGAAGAAGCAAGGTGGGTGCGCTACGCAGCTCTGCATCAAGTTTAATTGTGTGTGGCTCTTAGATCGTTGGGCTGGGGGGAGGATTCAGTGCCTGACTGATGATTAGCTGCATCTCAGTCGTATCAGCATCAGTCCCTGTTTCCCTTCTGCTGTTTTGTCCCTCTGTTAGTCCCATCACTGGTAGATGAACACCTCTCAGTTTTAACATACTTATCCTCCCAGCACTAAGGGCTGTCATTTCCCTTCTCTACAGTGGGAAATTGAAGCACAGGTAGGTTGCAGTTTTGATCCACTAAAGGACACAGTGCTTCAAAATTATCCTTAGCACATCATTTTTAAGCAGCTGACTTGTGGATAGTAATCCGTAACAGGACTGAAGTGCCTCAGCTCTCATGTTCATTCCATGGGAGGATTTTCTTTCCTGTTCCAGGAAAATCTCTACTTCTTGTAGGTACCTGCCTGGTCTCTGGACTTGGGACAGCTGTGGTGTATTAGGGTTATGGCTAACACATCAGAAGGGTGTTCAGCAGGCTGGGTAGATGGCAGATGGACTCAGTAAGCAGAGCCAGCTGCAGCTACCCTGCGGGCAGGCAGCTGTGCAGCCACTTCTACACCGTGTAACCAGGAACATCAGTAATGCACCAGGAGAGCACCAGCCCCGGGTGGCCCAGCCACCCTCTCCTCTCTTCTCTGTTAAATCTCTGCCAGCTGCTAGCAGGGAGGGAGGTTACTGGACACAGGCAGTGACTGCTTTGAGCTGTTGGGTTTGTTAATCTGATTCCACATGCCTTCTGGAGCACTCTCCACTTCCCTGTACATGCTAATATGAAGGGATATCACAGGGGGTAGTAGAGCTTCACCCTACACTCACTCACTTGTTAACACTCATGTTAACATAAGACATGTCGCTTAATGCACAGGGTGGTGCTGCTGAGAAGGCAGTGGGGCTGAGGACTGGGGAAAACCCACTGAGAATAAAACATATCTGAATGCCTTTGAGCAGTGGCAGAGGTTATTGTTCTCTAAGGATGGCTGTCTTTTTTCTAAGAACTCGGTTCTAACACTTAGCTAATTCCCTGCTTCTCCCCTGTTTTTCCATCCCTCCAGGCCAGCTGAATGGCTGCAGGGCATTGAGGGAGATGCTAGCTCCCTCACAAACCTCATTGTTGCAGTCTCCTCTTTGGAAAGGATTCAGAGCTGCTCCAGCAATTTTAGCTGTGCCCTCAATTCAGCGTCCCATTTGCTGTCAAGTCCATAAGGACACGGCTACCACCACCCCCAGAAGGATGACAGTGAGGAGTCTGGCCCACTCCTGCAGTCAGAGGAGGAGGCTTGTTCGCACGCTCAGTATAAAAGGCAATTTCATTAGTTTGCAGCACTGGCTGGGAATCAGAGCTGGCACCAGAGATTGTTTTTATGAATAACACCCTGGCAAAATAGAACTGGTAGCAGCTTGGGTGGGATATATATTTAATTCGTCCCCTTTCATTCTTGGATTGGCAAACTGGCAGGTTGCAGAGTAGTTGCATGTCTCTCGCTGTGTGTGGTGAGAGTCACACCAGTGCTCAGGGTGCCCAGCACATGACCGGGGCTGCAGTCCTGTGCTTTGCACATCCATTGAGTCACCAGCTGGCACGGGGACAGGGCTCAGGGTTTTCATATTGCATTCAGTGTGGGCTCCTGATACACCAGGCACTTGCTGGCCAGGGCCTAGTGAGAAAGACTAGAAAATGAGACATCTTTAAGAAACAGGTAACATTGGATCAGCTTGAAATTGCTTTTGCTTAATCCTCTGGGCTGAAGTCTGTTGGTTCTCACTGCAAAGCCCTACAGAGCTTGTAGCTGTTTGTGAGCAGGCAGCGTTTGGTCTTCTACACAACTAATGAGAAACTGGAATAACAATGCCAAAGACTTCGTGGAAGCATTCAACATCTCAGAATAAACTGTTGGGCTGTGTGAAGAAATTCTGGTTTGCGCCCGTCTCGGGTATCTAAGCAGCATCCAGAAATCACCATTTAAAGCTTGTTTTCTGTTTTGAGCACAAATGCTGCTGCTCACTGCTGCACAGAAGCACGGCAAAGGTTAAACTTCATAGCTTGAGCAAATAGTCTCTTCCTTGGCTTTTGCTGCTGCAGCAGGCTCAGTTTCTCAGGCTGAATGAACTTTTCCAAGCTGCCAGAGTGATTTAGGAGCTCACAGGCAAGTTCATAGAGTGCAGCAAGTTGTGCACCATCTCCTTTGTGCAGCCATGCTGCAAGGCAAGGTAAGTTAGCTGAGGTTTAAAACCACTCACGTGTAGCTTCAGAGCTGCCAGATTGGGGCTAAGGCACTCCTCTGGCCTAGAAAAGGGGGGGACACAGCATGACTCTTTTAAAGCTCTGGCTGCATAAACATGCCCTAATCCCACAAAAGCCCTGTCAGCCACAGCAGGGTTTTTCATACTGGTCTTGAGTGGAACCAGGGCTCTCCCTGAATCTGTCTGGAAGGTTTTTCTTCCAAGAACCTTATTCTGAGTGAGGAAAAGGCTGTCCACTGTTCTCCATGGTGATCAAGGCAAGATTTCTTAATTTGATCTTAAATTATAAGAGGGGAAATTAAGGCAAGGAATGGGGAAAACTTTCCACAAATAAAGACAGCCGGCTTGGGCCCCACGACCTCGAGGATGCTGTTCAGCCTTATTTGAGAGTCTGTTCTGTCCCATGGGTTTATGGAGCAAGGCCTTTACCTGTTTACAGAGACGAAGCACTTTCCAAGGTGACTCATTCACCTTGAATTGGAGGCAACTCTCCTCATTGCTTTGCTGGAGAGACATGTAAAGACCAGTGGCCTTCCCTTAACCGTTGAGATGATATCACTTGCTAGAAACAGCATCCAATTTCCTGATCCTTTGTTTGAACAACAAACAAATAAGATACGAGCAGTGCAGCTACAGGCACATCTTCTTCATAAATATCAAGAGGCACGAGGCTTTCGCTTTAAACACCTAACTCTAAATAATGCCTCAAGCCAGAGTTGTTACCCGCTACCTTGAATACAGCCCCACTCCATCAGCAGGTTAAAATAATAACAAATAAAACACGGAATTATAGCTGTGCAATACTCGAAAATGAGCCTGTCACTTTGCGTCTGGGTCGGAAATCAATCACCAAGTCTTCGAATCAGGTTCTGCTATTAAGGGCTGGAAGCGGGAAAGATTAAAGACATCCATGAAAGTCCCTTTCTGCAGGTATGCTGATCCTCCACAATTTTAAACGGATCTTTTTTCTTTCCTTAGCCGTGGTTTCAGTCATTGTCTTCCAGGTTGGTGTCCTTTTTGACAGTTATTAACTATTACGTGTTAAAAGGCTCTATTGCACAGATGGGCAGGGAAGAGAAGATTGCATTGATTGGACCATGTGTAGATGGTGTAAGAGGCACATGCAAGAGTCCTGTTCTTCGCAGCAGCAAGCTGGAGGAGCTGACAACAAAGCCCCAAAGCTTGTAGCACCCTTTCTACTGACTGCAGTTCCACTGCCTGCATCCCTTCTGTCCAATTCTCTTGGGCTTCAGAGCCAGGTCTACAAAAGGTTTTCTGGAAAGCAGGACGCATGGCCAGAGCAGTGTTGTGTCCAGGGTACAGCGGTGCATTGGCACACTGAAATCCATGCTCTGAACCCTGACTTTCTGCAGCGATGTCAGTGCATCCCTGTAAAAAGCATTTTGCTTCCTGGCATGGGAAACAAGGCCTGGGAAAGAGTGAAATATCTTGGGGCAGGAATTGCACTTGCAGGGATCCAGCACCTCATTGGCAACCGTTCATCACAGTCCCATTCAGCACATCTCTTCTTACTTTCTTCTTCTGGCTGCTTAAAAAAGGCTTCTCCTGTCCACTCCCATCGCCCCGTGTCTGCTACGGCAGAGGAAGGGGGTGCTTTGGAGCAAGCGGGAGGCCGGCGAGTTCTGGGCAAAGGGGCTCCCATCTCCTTGACTGACAGTAATTACCACTCACTGTGCTGTGGGTGTTGTGCAGCGCGTGCTGGAAACGGAGACGGGGGCTGTGCATGCCTCAACAGGTTTCTCCATTTAAATATCTTTTAAGCGTAGAGAGTGGAGTGCTTTCTGCCTTTACTTCTTCCCCCCCCTCTCCTTCCCCGTTCAGCTGCTTTGAAAGAGTTTTGTTTTAACTAAACAGCGTTTTACATTTCATGCAGAACCATCATGTATCGTGCGTTTGTTTTCCCTCCACCGTGACAGGCTCTGACATTATTTTGATGAGAAGATTTCTCAGCATTTTGAAATGATGTTCAGTCTTCCCTTGCTTGGGGTTGCTTTTTAACCCTCTGAGTTTCAGCAGCCCTGTTGCAACTCCTGGGGGAATCTGCTGAAATTTGGGGGGGCTCCAGGGACCAATTCCCTTTTCCTCTTCCCTTACCAGCCTGCAAACTGCCAGGGAGATTTTGTCCACATTGGGAAATGCTCTCACATGGTTGTCCTGGATGGTTTATTCTGCTGTAGATATGCTGGATTAGCAGCCTGTGGAGCCGAATTTAGTTTGGAATAAGAGTAAATCCTTGCCATACAGGCAAATCCTCCTCACGGAGACACAGTTCCTGTCCACAGAAGATAGGAAGACAGCTGCTTTGCCAAATACAAGGAAAACATTGACTGTCTTGCCAAAAGGACCCAATATAAATTACTTCTTCATGGCAGGGGCAAAGGTGTGTGAGGGGCAGACGGGGGGCCGGTCTGTGCATGCTGGGGAAGGTGTGTGTGGGTGCCAGGAGGGGAAGAAGGGCATGTCTTCTCACGTCTGATTAACATAAGGATGCCAGCAAAGTTGGCTTGAGAGTGTCAGTGCAGGGACCATTTTTGGAGCAGGTTTGCAGCCTGATTTTACACCCAGATGCCTGATTCTGTAGCATTTCCTCTGCAGGAGTTTTCCCCAGTAGCTGAAGTTGCCTGGCAGAATTGGGTGCATGGGAGATGACTCCAGGGCATATCCTTGCAGAACTGCCGATGCCCGAGGCACCGTGCTTCTGCGCCCTTCTGCTAACGTCTAACTTACGTCACTCTGTGGTCCAATAGGTCCTGATTTACATGAGGATGCAGTTGCCCATCAGAGTCTTGAAATCTGTCCCGGTGGTCCCGAAAATCAATACAAACCCTAGTCAAGGGCTTTTCAGCTTCATCAAACTGTCGGTTGTCCTAAAGGCCTGTGTGGGAAGGCAGGCAGTGTGTCCTGCAGCCAGCTGCCCTGCCATGAGCTGCAGGAAGGTGAGCATCCTCCCAGCATTGCTCTGCTGCCACGGACTCAATTCCTTAGGCTGCGATTGAGCTCAGTTATTTAATTCTGTCTTCCTGTGGGGTGATGAAGAAGTAGGGGAGGAAGAGAGGGAAGACGAGGAAGGTGCTTAAAGATCAGTAGCAGTATTTTGTGCTTGAAATTGGAAGCTTTTCAAAGCCTTCCAAAGGAGCTTAGAGGAGTCCGCAGGTAGGACGTGCTTTTAAATTTCCTGGCATCTCTTAATCATTAGCTGCATCCAAAGGGAATTAAAGAACGTCAATCAACATAAATTATTCTTCATGGGAGCATCAGCAGTGTGGGCAGTTTTTATTGTAACTTAAGCAGGAAATTGAAATATCAGCATCGGAGTGTGAAATACGCCATTGCAGTGAACTGTTCTTCATAAAGCAAGAGGAGAAATGTAAAGAAGATTACACACTATTAGTCCCACTAGAATTTTGCTCTTAATCTGCCTTAAATTGAAAAATTGTTTGGAAGTGTTAGCAGCTTTCTCGTGCCATAAACCAGCAGGGGTATCATAGGCACATGGCACCCAATGGGGATCTCAAAAATGTTAGGACTGGAGGGATATCAGCACAGAGTAGCTGTGGTCTTCATTTACGTAGGGGCTCACCTGGTCACCTTCACTGTCGTAGCACAGCAATGTGGCGGTCTTTACTGTCACCATGGCCCTTTGGGGAGGCAGAATAGCCGACTCGGCACCATGGGGTGGTGTGCTGGGATGGCAGGAGGCAGCAGGACTGGACTTCCTTGAGCCTCACGTCTTCACTTAGTACCTTACTGGGACATCCCATTCCTTTCAGACCTCAGAAGTACATCATGTCGCATAACTAGAAGGTAAATCTTGAGCCCCATTAGGGGTGTTTGGTTCAATTTGAGGTGCTTGAATGCACAATTCAATTGAATTCCTGATATTTTGAAAGGGGGANGGGGGGGGGGGGGGGGGGGGTGTCCTTCCATCAGAACAAAAGATAGACAACCCAGGGAAATAAAATTCAAGGAAAACATCTTCCTGGCTCTGGTGGATTGTTTTGTTTCAATTGCGCATAATCATTTCACCCGGTAATGTTGAAAGATTTCATTTGGGCTTTTGATTGTATTAAAATATTAAACATGGAATATAAAATTATAATAAAACGTTAGCATTAATATTTTAATGCAATCCAAAGGTTGAAACAAAACATTAAAACTGCAGAGGAGACGTAGGGTGGGGAAGGCAGCTTATAGACAAGGGGGATTTATGCACATCATCAGCCGTGTCTGTCTTCTCTGCATTGCAATTATCTTGACATGCATACTGTACCCATCGCCTGAGCGTGCATGCCGCTTGCTTTCCTCTTAATCTGAGAAGCTCCCCCTTCCTTTAGGCTTAGGAATAGACTCAGGCAAGAAGGAGAAAATGTGTCCTCACTATTTTTGTAAATGAATGACTCCTGATCTTTAAGTTCACACCAAAGAGACAGACGCACAAAGAGGCCCTGTGCTCCGGGGCACTATGAAGAATGTCACTGAGCTTGGAACTCACGGAAGAAGAAATTTCCTTGCAGGGAGAAGGTTTATGCCTACAGTATGTCAAGAGGAAAAGGAAAGAGAAAGAAAAGACTCTGGGGGGTAATTTTTATAGCATGCATTGAGAGAAGAGACAAACTTTGAAAGCTCCCAACAGTTGATCTGTTCTTCCTGTGCAATTCCTGTTACCTTTCTGCTTGGAAGAATATGAATGGTTTCAGAGCAAATGCGGGCATAATGTTATTTACTAGGCCTGGCCTTATTAGGGACATTCATTCTCTTGCTCATAACCTGCCCTTCTATTTTGAGGGGAGCTGGGACGTGGATGGGTGTGTGATGAGATTATCTGCTCTGCCTCAGGTGTTCTTAGCACACTTGGGATTTTGGGATCACTCCAGTCTGGTGGTTGCACACACGGCCGGAACAGGTGTGTGTGACCCCACAGGCCTGTGAGAAATCAGAGCTGTGTTTCAGATGCTGATAGTCCCCCAGGGGAGTTTGATTTCAGTGGGAACTGGGGCTTTCGGGCGAGCCAGGGTTAGGCAGGGACTCAAACAGGGGGTTCATTTTCTTTTAGACATGTCTTGTTTTTACCATTAGTAACTGGCTCTGTTGGGCTGGAATGAAATATCCACTGAAGTTCGAAACTGCTTGGACTAATTGAACCAATAAGCCTTGAACCTCCCCCTTTAGGTGTCCAGTGCTAACAGCATTAAGTCTTATATTACTGGGTAGAAGATTAATGGCTTGGAGAAGCCTAAAGAAATTTGCCTTGGATGTTTCTCTCAGACACAGAATTTGTGGTCGTGGATTTTCTAATCTTCACATCTTTGCTATCGACCATCCTTAGCCCAGGTTTCCTCGTGTGGGGCAAGCGCCTGCCGGTTTTTCTGAAACCTCCAGTCAAAGCCTGGGAGTTTTGGCCTCTGGTTTGCTCAGACGTGAGCTCCAGCCATGGAAACGGAGCCTCGGAGAGGCATCATGCTTGGTGGTGGAGTTTGATGCCATATTTAACTCGTGCTGAGGAGAAGACTTTGAACAGGGGACTTCTTTTGACCTTTGGTTGTGCCTGTAACGCTTTATTCTCCAGCCAGTGACTGATGTGTGAATAAATGTCCTGGAAAGACCCAAAGCCTCAAAGAAAGCAAATAGCTTTAAACTAGAGCTACAAACTGTCACAGCGGGCTTTCAGTAAAGCACTGAGCGGAGACGGGAGGGTGGGACACCTGACATGCTGCCTGGAAAACCAATAGCAGGTAACACTGCATCTCCTACATACATGCAGTCCATCCCTCTGGACTGATGCAGTGCTCCACTTCCCAGTCAGGCCAGCACAACTGGTCCTTCCCTGTAGCCCTCCTCTTCCTCACCTTTGCTCATCAGGACTGTGATTCAGCACAGGGCTTACAGGCACGCTTCATTTCGTGCCTGTGGACTTTGGCAGAGGCTCAGCATGTGCCTCAGAACCTTTCCAAATAGCAGTGGATTAACGAGGGCTGGGTCAGGACCTCCTGTACCCTCCAAGCTCATCTGCTGCCAGTCTGAACAATCCAGTCTTCACTGCTGTCTATTAGAGACTCTCTATCACCAGCCGCAGGGGCTCTGTCGTAGTCAGCAGAGGGGAAGGGAGGAGTCACATTATTTCTTGCTTTTGGAAATCATAAAAAGGAACGGCACGAGAGATGCAGGAAGCAGTGCTGATTAGGAGAGATAGCCCAGGCTCTGGCTTTGAACTGCTGTTCCCAATTTTATGGGCTTTCCTTGGACATCTGCTGTTTTCCACTGCTGTCTGTAAGGTGGTAGATTTGCAGAGCAGCGGGCAGACCCCATGGAGCTGTTTCACATAACAATTACCCTTATCAAATCCTTAGAGACTGGGATGGCAGTTTGGAGCACGCAACCTTTGTGGCTTTTGGGGTCACTTTCGGGGTTATGCTGTATCATGCAGAACCTCATAGGAGCAGGGCTGAGTCCCCACCTAACTCATTTCATACGGAGTGAATCAGTTTGCGCAACAGTAAATGGCACCCGTTTGTCTCTCTGCTCCGATGCCTCAGGAACTCGGGAGGAGCAGATCAGTTACGGATAACCAGGATCTCCAGCCCATTTGTGCCACAACGCCAGAAATCTGCCAGCTTATAATTAGCCTCCATGAATAATTCATTGCAGACACTGCGTCCATCAGATGTGACAGCCGTAATCGTTTTGCCAGCAAAATACGGGGTTTGTCTTATTCGTGAAAATGATTCAGGCAGCATTTTTTTAAATAGAAAAGGGAGGGGTACGTGTGTCTACGCCTGTACATAAATATACATATTATGTACAAATGTATAAAAACATACATATATCTCCAGTCACACACACACACACACACGTATATGCTTTGCGTGCTCACTCTATAATAAAAGCTGTTTGTATAGCATGGATCAAACCTATCCGTGATGTAACTGATTAAACCAATTGGATTGCAGCAGGATGAAGACATATTTATATCTGCTCTCTTTTACAGTCTAAAAATACCCTGTAATTCTGAATGGATGTGTTTTTAGGCAGCTGCATTTAGAAATACCTCCAGACCCACATTTTGTTGTTGTTTTTGGAAAGCAGGCAAGGAGATCAGAGTCTCGGGGTCTTGTCAGGAGCCCTCAGATCTCCTGTCTCTTTAAGGTTCCGTCACACTCCCTCTCTCTGTGCTTTCATTCTTAAATACGGGATGTGTCCAGGCTTTATTAATTTATAACAATAGCTGATGGTGCTGGGGAATGAATGGGGCTATGAAATATCTGACATGGCAATTAGGGCTGCTATCGCAGCGAGGCCTGATTTTTGCTGGAAGGGAAGTTGCTGTAAACCAAGGCTAATTAATTGCTTTTTGGAAAAAAAAGAAAACCCACACACAAATGATCTGGGCCAAAATTCTCCTCCTGTCATGGTGTAAATCTGGAGCAGATCCCCTGATTTTTGCATGGCTACCCTTTGTATACGACAAAGCCCTAGCAAGCATGCTAAGGGTGATATTGCAGGCAAAGGTGTGTGCGACAGACCAGTTTCCTCAAAAATCAGCCTCTGTTTATTGCCGCACACTTTAATTCCGGAGGCACATCAAGTGTGTCGCACAGGATCGCTTGCATTTCTCTGCGTTGTAAAGGGAGACTGGTGCAGCACTGCAAGGCAGTTCGACTGTCAGCATTACAGATGTCCCCAGCTCGCTCACATCCGCGCACAGTGCTTTCGGTCCAGTTGTGTTGGGACGATGAAAAATCATCTCCCCATTTTCTCCCCTCGTTCTTTGGCAGTTTGCTTTTCTCCCTGCTCCCCTGAGCTGTGCTGTTCAGTCCTTTGGTTGATGCCACACTTCAGGACAGGGTTGGCTCTATGCAAACAGGGCTGAAAAATCTGACAGTCTGATCTCAAGGGCGGAAAGTTGGAGGGGGGACAAGCTGGTAGATGTCAGGAATAAATAGAGTGGATGGTCATATCCTCAAAGGGCAAAAACCATGACTGACTGATACCAGCGCGAGTCTGGGGACCTCTAGACCACATGGTGAGTGCTGTGGTCCTGAGCATCTCACTGCTTTTCGCCTTCTCTTCTCTAGCTCTTTGTCTGGTGCCCTGCAGGATCAGGGAGAGATGATGTATAGTGAAAGGAGAGAGACTTTGATCAGCTCCTAAGTGCTGGGAACTGGGTGGTTTTCAATATTCAGAAAGGGTCCTGGGGACAGAGAGAAGGGGTGTCTTTTATTAGCTTTTCATTAGAGTAGACCAAAGCAACCTCTAGATTAAAATGTTTCTCTTCGGGAGGAGGGCTGCAGTTGGGATGTTTAGAGATAACATCCCTGAGCGCAAGCGCAGGGAGCTGAGGCTTCTGTGGTTCAGTCCCAGCTGGGGAGGTGAAAGCTGCTGATGGACAGAGCAGAGCAGGAGCCAGAACTCCTGGGTTCTCCCCGGCTGTCACCACATCACCATGCAACCTTGGGAAAATCCACCTGCTCTCAAAGAACCCAGCCCCTCCACAAACACATTCTGCAGCAATGTCAAAGGCATTTGACTCTGGACCTCAGAAAGCACAGGGAAACTGGGCCACTGAAGGCCACAGCCCTGACGCAGCGTCCCCAGGTGTGCTGGCCCCAAACCAGGTTGATGGATGCTGACTGCATCCCTACTCACTCTCGCTTGCCAGCAACTTTAAAACAAGGCATCAGAGGGTGACTTCAGTAATAAAACGCTCTGCAGTGACAAACAGCAGCAGGAGAGGCGCTGGCAGAAGGTCACATGTGCTTCCAGCTCCTTTCCCCATCTCTGCTCAGTGATCCCAGGCAGAGGTGTGACACCACCTGCTAACACACCGCTCAAGATGACTGATCCGAGTAGAAGTGACAGCTCTTGGCAACACATCACAAGCCTGAAAATTCAAACTAGGTCCTCCAAAATGTTCAGCTAAGAGTCAGCAAGGTGGATTCTGGCTGCTTCCCCTCTCTCCTCTTCCACAGAGCAGCGATGGAGAAGGGCCCAGAGCACAACTCCCCATGATGTCTCTTGCTCTAGCAGGGAACATGGCCATGGCCCGTGGGGTTGGAAGGGAGGTCTGTCTGTCACAGCGGGCTCTGGAGGCAGCTCTCGGGCTGTTCCTCTGAAAGGACCTATGTCATAGCCCAGCTTTGGTGCATAAACCCACCTCTTCCTCCCCATCTCCAGGGCAATGAGGGACACCCAGGTAATCACAGTCACTGGGTTCCTGCTGTTTTGCAGCGAGTGTGCCAGGAAGGATACGGTACAGGTGCATCGCCAGGGACAGGTATAGTTATCCATGCATCCGCCCAGCACAGCAATGTGAGGTCTGAGTGAGCTGGTGAGTCGCCAGACTCTTTTCAGTGGTTCCCAATGACAGGACGAGGGGCAATGGGCACAAGCTGGAACATAGGAGGTTCCGTTCAAATATACGGAAAAACTTCTTTACGGTCAGGGTGACAGAGCACTGGAACAGGCTGCCCAGGGAGGTTGTGGAGTCCCCTTCTCTGGAGATCTTCAAGTCTCGCCTGGATGCAGTCCTGAGTAATGTGCTCTAGGCAATCCTGCTTTGGCAGGGAAGTTGGACTAGATGATCTCTAGAGGTCCCTTCCAACTCTGAAAATTCTGTGATTCCATGATTCCGTGATTCCGTGGTGTGTTGGTGCGAGGTGTGGAGTTTTTGGGGGTATGGAAACGGAAAGGTTGTGTAAGTAAGGGTGGAATCATGTCTGTGACTGTGCATGGGAAGCCAGAACACGTGCAGGAGGTGGGATGGGCTACCGAGGTACATGTGGGATGTGGAGAGGGAGTGTGTGAGTGGTGGGACAGGCAACTGTGCAAGTGTTGTGTCTGCACAAGGGCTTCCACTGGCCCCATTAGAAAGAACACAGAGCACTGGGACCCCAGTTGCTTTTTGTCTCTCAGCCAGCACTTAAATACCAACACGATAACAAACACAATGCATTATTTAAAAGCCACTGTGCTTGACCCTACAAGGAGCTTTTCAATCGCCTGAATGTCAAGGAGAAAGATGTTGCTGTTTCATTGATGGCTGCTGTGTTAACCTCCTTCCCGTTTACAACATGACTGAGGTGAGAGGCAAAGAGATACTGAGATGTTGCGGGGGGACAGATATGAGTGCACAAGGGGATGGGTATGAAACCAACATAGTCACCCACATGGAGCGACACATGGAGCTGATGCCCTGAATTGGGAAAGCCAAGTGAAAGGAAGGATCAGTCCCTAGGGAAGGAATATAAGTTTAGGAGCAGCAGCTCTTAGATGCTGTTCTCAGCCTGTGCTGTTCAGACCTATCAAGCTGAGTTTGTTTGTTGTTTGGTCTTGGTGGTTATTAGCGCTGGCACTGAGATGCCAGCAAAGCTGCTGTGTCTGCCCATCTCTCGGAGCTGGAAGGCCACAATCTGGGGCTGCAGTGCCCAGGGGGGCTGGACATGTGTTGGGGCTGGGCTTGGTGTGGTCTGCTCAGAGGCATCGAGTCATTTGGTCCTCACTGTCTGGAGCTGCTCCTCAGCTGTATTTCACCTGCTGCACCCACTCTCTTGTCTTGGGGCAAAGCAGATTTGGCCATGGGCTTTTTATTGCTTGTTTACCAAGCTGCAAACCCTTCTTGCTCACTGACTGCTGTTAGCAAACGAAATGTTTCCAACCTCCTGTCCTGTTCTCTGGCTTCAGAAGACACGTTTTCTTTCTCACAAACTTTCAGTGAAACCCCTTGCAAGGCTGCAAGTCATTATCTGCAAGTCAACATTGGAATGAGGTGGTGAGCAGTAGCAAAAGTCAGAAACTACGATCTCTCTGTAAGCAAAAATCCTCAATCACTTTATAAACAACCAGTGGTATATGTCTATATCTAGCAAATGTTGTTTTGGAGATGAGAAAAGGTCACCAGTTATAGTGGTGGCATTTCACCCCTTATGACCTCATTAGAGGTTTTTCCCAAGTAAGTCACTAGTTTTATTTATTTAACAATGAGACTGACTTTTTTTCCCCTGTCTGCACAAAATATGAGCCAAGGCATCCTTTGCAGGACGAGATGTACTGTGTTAAGAGGAGAGATACTTAGTGCTTAGATGCTTTTCACATTCAAAGCACCTGAAAGGTGGTACATAGTAAAAGTGAGAATTAAGCTGATGGATGTGTTGGTGATGTGGAGCATGTTTTACTGGGCAGGGCCATTAGCTCAGGTGCTGGGAGGTTGTGATCACAGCCAGCTTTGGCTGAGGAGGTACAAAGACAGGAGGTACATAGATGGAAACTGGCTGTGGTTTGGGATCTGGAAGCTGTGCTCCTAACCCTGCTGAAAGCCGTGGCATTCCCCTGAGGATGCTCAGCATGTGGGTGCTCCTGCCTTGCTGTGTGGGAGGTGAGTCTGGCACTGTGCAGATGGTGCGGGCACACCATGAGCCTGGCGTGTGGGGGGAGACCCCACACCATGTTTGGGTATCTCTGGGTGCTCATGTGAGCAGAGCATTGCTGTCTGGTCTGGGTAATGGGGGTGGAATTATTCAAGATTTGGTTGTTAAATAATTGGAGCTGTGTTGGTCAGAAGCTGTGTTTTTTATTACTCTTCACTTCATGGTGATTTTTGATGGCGCTGAGTAAAGTACCCACGATAGTCAGCAGCACGTGATGAGGAGAGGACTGGGGTTGTTCTTTTCTACTGATGGGCAGTCTGGAAATACCTCTGAGGCAGCTCGATGTTTTTTTGGCACCTGCAAAGATAGGCGTATTTGTGCTTCCCTCATTTATTTGTACTATGGAAGGACCAAAAGGTTACAACTATCGTTGTGTCTTTGTAAATGCCACAAATACTATATTTCATCTCTCTTATACTGATGATGATGCTGTATCCGGATTCCCTGCTGCTGCCGTTCGAGGTAAGGCTACCAGGTTACACCTGGATGAACAGTTGCCTAAATGGACTTGGTCTCAGGGTGCAGTAGACAAAAAGGGAAATTTCCCAAACACTTTAGGAGCAGCTGCCATGTTTTTGACACATATCTAGGCACCTAACTCACACAGACTGAAACGTATAGCAAGGCTTAGTGTCCTCGCAAGAGCCTTTTAAAATTTGTTCTCAGAATCCAATATGGATTATAAATCATTCGAACAGATGAGGAGGGATCCAGAATGGATGAGGCACTGGTAAAATAGATTAGTTAGAATATAGAACAGATCTAAAAGCATGAACAGCTAGGGAGATTATTAGTTCAAGAAGATGAGATTAGATAGAGCAGCTCTTAGTCTGCTACCCTGGCTTCCCTGTTCAATCTCCCAGCCAAAAACTGTTGCTTGTGCAACAATGCCAAAAACCAAAACATGCCTGATTTTGAAGCCTAGAGGAAGCAGCATTTGAATTTGTCCGGATCTCTGCCTCCAGCCCAGCCTGCCTGTCTATACTGAGATGAAAAAAGAAAGCGAAGGAAGGAAAGGCAAGGGCTAGCAGTTAGCAAGGGCTGTGAACCAAGGTCTTTGCTAGCATTGGGGTGCAATGGGCAACTGCTCACAGAGCTCATCAACTTTAGTTCTCTGGAGTTAAAAAAGAGGAGAAGAGCCCAGGCAGACAAAATGTGCTTGGTTTTATTTATATCTCTGCTCCACACCAGCAGTTGCTGGAGCTGACCCTTTGGGTATCTTGCTTATTGTTGCTGGAGGTTTTTAATGTTTGTTTTTCCAGAAGCAATAATTCCAATGGATGGAAGGGCAGTTAAAGCTTCTTAAAGCAATTAACTCATTTGCTTTGGCCCACACTGCTGGGTATTATTGTTAACTGGAAAACGTTATCCATTTGTTTATATTAAAGAGGAAAAGCGAGAGATTTGCAAAGCGGAGGTTGCAATGAGATCGTTCAGTCCTAGTGGGCTGTAAACTGTCATCTAACGGGAGTGAGTGGAGCGCTTGCAGTCTCCACATGTAAACCGTGTAATCACCTTGTTAACACACTTTCCAGCAGTAACTTCCCTGACTCCTGCCTGCTCTGGAATATTCATGTGCTCATGCATCATTTTAATGAACTTATCAACACATTCATAAGCTATTAATTAAACATTTATTAGTAATTTTGCTTTGGGATCACCTCATGCGTAACTCCTGGTGTTATAAATACAACATCTCACCCCTGCGTTTCACCAGCCCGGTCCACAGGGCAAGAAAGGCTCCTACCCTCCCATCCTACCCAGCCCTCGCCCACATCTGGCTCAGCTCTTACTAATCAGCGTATTCTGCTTCCCTGGGCATTGTGGAAACGAGCTGGTAGAACAAAACAGCAGAATTCACTGGGTGATGGCCCACATTACCAAGGCAAATGTGTGCTGCGGGGCAGCAGCATGCACAGCCATGGCAGATCCTTGCTGCAAATGTTACAGGGATTTCCAGATGAGAATTAATGGACTTTCCTTGGCTAGCGTAGAAGAAAATGTTCTACGTGTGGTTGTTTATTATTTCTGTTACAGTCACTGTACTTGCTTATTGGTTCCATCTGTTGGCATCAAACTATTGGCTCTTGTCTTATCGCTGGGATGTAAACCCTTCACAGGCAGGGAGCGTGGTTTGGTGAGAGGCATAACAAAAGCGCCTGAGAAATTTAGGTGCTTAGAGACTGGGATGCCTTGGAATCAGTTCCAGAGAGGAATTCAGGAACTTAATTCCCAGAGGTTTCATTCAGGAGGAAATATGTTTGATGGCCTGAAATATTAAGTGCATAAATTGTTCCCCTTTTAGTCTTGTGAAGCCATTTGCTCCAGACCATCGTATCTCCAGTTGGTGCCTCAGGAGATCATCAGCTTTGTTGTATGGGCTTTTTGGGGAACTGATCGACCCAGACCACATCCTCCTTAAAGAATACTTACACTTTTACTTGGGCATAAGTTGTTCTACTTATTCTTTCTTGCTGCCCCTCCTCTTTAGTGCTGCCAGATCAGACAGGACAGGATCAAGCAGGCCAACTGGGAGATCCAGAATCATCATTAAAAATAAAGCTGCCCTCTTGCCCATTCTCCAGGCCGTGTCTGGATCCACCAACATCATGAGCCAAAGGAGTACCATGGGACTGGCTGGTGGCTAGTAGCCTCCACAAACAAAACTCTGGCTACTGCAGGCAAGCGCTGGCTCTCTGCTGCCACATGGGACCCACTGAATAATCCCTTGCAGGTGGCCCCAGCTTTGCCGCTTATATGCAGCGTTTTGGACGAATTGGCAGGAACAGGAGATGCTGCACTAGGTCGTGTGCTGTTTTATAAATTTTAATCCTCGCTTTGAATTTTCCAGCAGAATGGGTTTGCTCTACCTCTGGGCTGGAGGGAAACTTCTTTTCGTTACCCTGGAAACATGAAGACGACAGATCCATCGTTCATTGGGAAGAGAGAGAGGATGAGAGAGAAGCAGATGACAAAAAAGTATGGGGGGGAAGACCAAGGGAGTAAAAGGGCCTTTCAAAAGAGCCATCTTCACCTATTGTATAAATGGTGGGAGCCAGGAGTGCTCAGGCTACTACCGGTGGTCAGGATTTCCCAGCACTTCATTGGATCTCCCATAGCGGCAGACTCACTGGAGCTATTTTGCTCAACTTTGACAATAAAGTAACGGGTGATGGATTAATGTTAATATCTCCTTGCTCCCTTCCCAGCTCTGGCAGCCTGGAGTCAGCTCACACTTTACATACTTAATCTTTTACCTCATTTAAACCCAGGATGTTGTGTATGCAGAGCACACCTGAAGGTCAAAAAGCCACTCGGTGAGGAAATGGCCAAGCTGCAGAACAAGAGCAAGTGGCCAAAAGACCTGTCCTGATACTGTAGAGAGCACAATCTGGGAACAGGAGGAATCTAGATGTGCCCACCTGGCGGCCACCTCCCCTTCACAGAGAGCCCATGAGGACATCAAAGCAATTCAGCTGGTTGAAGTCAGGCAGGAGTTTACATCTCATGCTTAGTTGCCTTTGCGAGGAAGCTGATGGGTTATTCTTGTCCAAGCAGCAGCTGTAACACCCAGTGTGGGAAAACCGGCCACACACAGAAGGACAGGGTAGGGATCAGGCTCTGAATATCCATGCTGTTCTTGCAGGAGCCAGAAATCAAATATGCCCTTGGCTACAGGTGAAGTCAGGGCATTTCTGGATGTCATGTCCCTGGTGGCAGCTTCAGAATAAATCAGAGGCATTGCCTCTTCTGCATTCTGGGGTCTGGCATAAGCACTGGGGCAGCCTGAAGCTTGCCCTGAGTCTGTGCAGTGGCATAGTTCCATCAAGATACACATCCATGCTGCAAAGTTTAAACTCAGGGCAGGGACATCTGCACTCAGCTCTTGGTAAGAGTTACTTGGTGTCACCATGTGTCCTGGAGGGGACAGGGCGAAGAAATCTATAGTACCACAGAGTCCCATTATTTTTTTTTTTACCCTGTGAACTAAGAGCTCTGGAGAAGATAAACTTCAATTAAAGAGAAGAGAATGCAGATTTCTGCCTTTCCCACTGAACTTGCTGAAGTTAGACTGGGGAATTTTTTTTTTTTCCCTACTGGAAATGTGAGTGAAGAGCAGGTGAGAAAGGATACTGCAATGCAACATCCAGCTGCTTAAAGTCAGGATACGTAGTTCCTGCCCCACTAAGTTCCCTGTGCTCACCTCCTGTTTCCATGCCTTAATGATATAAGCCCGCCTCCTGCACTTTGTCTCCCTGCTGCCCCCCAAAGCACCAGCTCACATTAATCTCCCTCCTTGCTGAGTTGCAAAGTGCTTGAAGGCCAGGGTTCCATTTTCCTGCACTTATAAAGTCCCCTGTGCTCTCGTGGCACCATGCAAATAAATACACGGTAATAAGCAGTACCCTCTCATCCACACTGTTCCCAGGACCACGGAAAGCCTGGGGTTTACCCTGGCGCTTGCAGGAGTGCCAAGGAGAAGGCATGTTCCCCTTGCCCTGCTATCCTCCCCCATCTGCTCTGCTCCTCTCTGGCCCTCCAGTGTTGCCTTCATGTCTCCAAGTTTCCCTTTGTCACAGCCCTGTGTCCCCCTCTTCCGCTGCCACCCTACACCTCCCAGCACTACAGCTCTCTTAACTGCCTTGGCTCGCCTCTAATGCAAGCCCATGGAAGAAGAGAAAGCAGAAAGGAAATATTTCCCTTGAAGCAAAAAGATAACCAGCGTGGGCCAGGTAAAAGTTGTTGGTTTTGTCAATATTCGAGGAACTGTATGTGCTGAGACATGTAGGCTGCCAGCGGAGGCAGAGAGCTGAGCTGGCTGGATTTTAACTTGCCACTGCCATCTGCGGGGCTGTTGTTGCTAGTAGAGAAGCCGGGCGGTCTCAGGAGGATACTGATCTATGTTATGGTTATTATCCTCTTCCCCAAGGAAGTTTGCAGTCCCTTTTCCCTCCCTCACCCTGTTGCTGGAGCAGTGTCAGTGTAGCTGCCAGGCAGAGTAGCGGCAGCAAGAGACAAGTGTAGCAAACACTGTTTGACAGTGTGTTTTGGATGCATTTCAGGTGAAAACACAAAAAACCCAAGCATGTTTGATCCTGGCTGTACCTGCCTTCCATATTCATGTTTGCACGCCTCCATGTCATTATGGGATTAAAGCATCATTAAGCACACAACGAAAGCCTTTGATAATGCTCTGCCCTGTGCTCCTCCTTGCCTTTCTTTTTTGCATTTGTCCTACCCCATCCTCTTTCTTTTTTTCCTTTTTCCCTTTTTTTTTTTTTTCCCCAAATCTAGTCTTTTTCCACCTTCCTTCCTTCTTTTCCGCAGTCATTTCAGGGATGCTCTGGAGTAATACCTCACTAAGATATGACACAGCTGAAAGGACTGTATTCTGACTGGTGTGTATATCAGTTTTAGCATGGCAAACGGGAGGCAGTGTCGTCCAGTGCAAATCTCTGCAGCTCTATCCAGGTCCGCAGCAGCTCTGCCAGTCTGGGACAGCAGAGGCCATGCTGCAGCCTAGTTGGTGCAAAGCGGATGGGGAACGCAAGCAGGTCCCCAGCATAGGGTTCCAGTGTAAATCCATGACTTATTCCACTGGCATCAGGGAAGCTGCTTCAGATTTACACCAGGATAGGAGCGATCAGTATCTGGTGTTCAGCATCCGCTTTGCAACCTCATTACTGAGAGCTGCAGAGTTTCAAGCAGCTGCTGTAGAATGCTAGTAGTATTTTTAATAAGGGTGCTGAGACCAATCTACTCCTGTATGGCAAACGTGACAGCAATTTAGATTGAAAGCCTCTGTTTTCCAGACAGACGCTCAGCCAGTTAGTGCAAACAAAAAGGCACTTGTAACTCCAGTCCTTTAATCTTACTCTTTGCTTCATGATAGATAAGGCGTCTTGACATCAAATTGCACTAATATGGTCCTCTGAAGATTAGCACTGTGGACAATGCTTGTCGTCTGGCTTTCCCTGATATGTTTTCTGAGTGCAGCGAGGTCTAGTGGTCAAAGCAGGGATGCTGGTATGGAAAATGGGCTGTTCTCGTACTCTCCCTGCCTCTGACTTCTAGTCTGCCTGTGGCTGACCTTGCTTCTTGGTTTTTGCAGTTGTAAAATGGGCATAATAGATACTAATTGCTGGGGTGGGGGGAGCTTGTTGGGGGATGGCTAATGATTATTGGCTTGAAAATTACAGAGGAGAGGGGGAGAAACAGAAGGAAGGCTTTGCAATGAGTGTTGCATGTAGGAGCTGCTTCTCTAGAGATCTCGGAGCTTTTTCCTACAGATGGTCTCTTCCCCTCATTTGAACAAAGGGGCAAAAAAATATAAGGTCAAGCGATTTGCCCAAGGTCATATGAGAAGTCTGGGAATGCACCCAAGTGTTGCAGGTGCTGCTGGCCTGCTGTAACCAGTGGGTTGTGCTGCCTGTTCACAGCCAGGCTGTAAAGGCTGTTGATGCACAGAAACACCCCACCACACGTTTCAGTTCCCTGTACCGTGCGTTGGGCAGAGCTGGGAGTCACTTCAGCAGACCCAGAGCAGCATTTGAGGGAGAAACCATGGCTGCACTGTGGCTCTGCTTCCACGCGTCCAGTGTAAGGCCAAGGAACATACAGCCTGGGCTAAATTTGGCTCCCAGTTTCCTTCCAGGTAAACCCAGAGCAGCCTCTGGGAGATGGGTGCAGTCTTGCTGGGGTGGGTGTGAGAAAATGATGGGAACCTGGAGCCACTGTGTATCTTCCTAGGCTCCATGACCTGCTCCCTCCACCTTCCTAAGGACTCTCTCAAGTACCCCAGGCATAAAAGACAGCCTGAAGCCCACCTGGATCTGCCGTGGGTCTGTGGATGAGCCCCTGCTGAGCCCAGAGCCCTGGGCTTTGATTTTATTGGTCACTCAGACCACTACAGTGAGGTTGCTGGGCTCAGCCCTCACCCCGAACGGGGCTGCGTGTGCTGTTCTCAGGTGGCTCCTCCATCCCATGCCTCACATCACCCTTCAAAGAAGCTTCACTGCTTCCATGGAGATGGGCCTGTCCTAGTACATCAGTATTCATCTGCCTGCCTAGCTTTGAGTGGATTTAGCACTGAAAATGAAGGAGTCTCAGCTGGACTGTCCTACAGCTCCCAAAAAATCCCACGCTGTGCAAGATGCCACAGAGGCTCCCTTCTGCTTGGTGCAGAGGGGCCGTACTCTGCCCACACTGCCAGGCCAAAATGCAGCATCAGGGAAGGGGAGGAATGAACACGGCTCTGATGCCACGCTGTGATCATCCGTGACTCCATCAGCACCAGAGGAGATGGGAGGTGGGGGAGCAATGTCAGCCCAGCAGGGAGCCCACAGCAGCCTCTCTGAGATCAAAGTGTAGAAGACTGGGTAAAATGGACAGAGGAACAGAAAAAAGGAGGAAGATGCCTCAAGTCAATTACACCAAGAAAAACTCCGCATGAGGTGAAGGAACTTCACAGCGGAGCCAAAGCAAAACAAGCAGCTGAAGTCGAGAAGAAGATTAGAGCCCTGTGGCCGGGAACAGCAACCAGCCCTGCATGAGCAGCCGCAAAGGGAAGGGCGCAGCAGGCGATGCCCAGCCACGGAGAGGCGAGGAAGGCAGTGGGTTAAACACGCAGGCCTGGGAGAGGACGTGAGGACTGTGCTGTGGGATGTTAGATCCTGAGAGTTCCCTGCCGGGGCTCCCTCTGGAGAGGCCTTGCTCAGCCGACTCTTGGTGGATGAAAACAGCAGTGGGTAGACACGGAGGGCTCAGTAAACTTGCAGGTACTGCTGCTTACCCAGCAGCAAATACTGCTGGATAAAACACCTTTGAAGTGAGGAACCTATCTGCACGCTGCAGACACAGGGAGCTCGGAGGTGTCTTTTTGTGACTGACTTTGTCCTGAAAGTTTGTGGTGATTAATTCTTTGCCTGGGCAATGCAGGCACACTGCAGGCTGGGGCAGTTGTAGCTAAATCCCCATTGCACGGGCATTGGTAGCTTTGTGCGTGAGTGAAGGCAGGCTGGTGTCAGGCCCTGCGTTCTCCTCGCTCCCGGGCAGCGCTGCTCTGGCTGCCAGGCTCCCAGGGACGGGAGCAGCCCTGTTCCTGCCTGCAGGGACCAGTCTGTGGGCACGCAGCTATTGCCAGGCATGCGGTACCAAAGGATTCCTACGCTAGCAAGAGCCTTTTGTTGTTGTTGTTTCAAAGGCTTTGAATGCATGTTTCATTCTTCCTTGTTCTGACATGACAAAGGACTATTTTAATAGCTGTGTATTAAATCTATTCAAGGGTAGAAAATGAAGGACTGGTTTAGCCTGCAGTTCAGGGAGTTGGTCTGTTATCAATAGCCTGTTTCCACCAGAGTTCACCAGGAGACGGCATCAGCCTCACCAGGGTCAGTGCTGGAATATTCCCCAGCCTGTATTCCCTGGCTGTCCATGTTCAGCCTGGCAAGAGGATATATAACAATGCAGAGGGCTGATTCTTCCCTCCTGTCCCTCCCCTCCTGCTGAAAGTCTGGACATCCCTGACTTAGGGCATTTCCCTTTTGAATATTTTCATGCCAATATAAACAGAGCTGTCCAGCTCCCGGTATTGTGGCGCGCAGGATCCACATGCCAGGCTGTGAAGCAGGACAGGCCAACAACACCGAGCTGTCCCTGAGCAACACGGTTTTGCAGCACTTTCCCTTGGCTGCAGCAGAGCTCTGTCCCACGGTGGGACTGTCCACACCTGATAGAGCTGGCGGGAGGATCGCAGGGGCAGGGAGAGAGGTGGGCGTTGCAGTGGAGCTTGCGGGGCAAGGGACCGAGAGAGTGACTCAATATGTGAAATTTGACAGCTCTGTGTCGAGGTCTGACCACAGCACAGGGCCACGAAGGGGAACGAGGCTCATCAAATTGAGCCTGGGAAGGTTTCCAAAACCTTGTCTTCACAAGGCAACAGCGTGCAGGTTTGCATAAATATCTCTGAAATTCATCAAACAGCTCAAATGAAATACACTAAGGAAGGAACTTCTTCTGCATTTAAATCCGCGCACAGTTGCTCCCCTGTCTTTGAAATCCAGCGATGCCCGCCCCTCCATCAGCCTAGGAGCAAGGTACATTCCAGATGGTTCCCCCATCCTAAAAAACTGCACTGCACAGCCGATTAAATTCTGCTTGTTGTAATTAAGCCCGACACAATTAGCTGTCAAGCAGGGCACTCATCTGTTTTATGTTGCAATCTCTTCAACAGGCGAGGCTGCTAGACAAGATTGTCACTTTTCGAAAAGATTTTCATTAGTTACCCTGGGCTCTGTGTCAGACTATGAAATATAAAAATGTGCTCTGTAGCCAAGTCAGGGAAATTCTCATTTAATGTTCCACACAGTATTATGAAAGTAATGTACTCTGAAAATGAATGCATTTTGGAACATTTCGGAAGAAATGTAATTTGTCTGCTAAGTAATAACTGCATGTTCATGAATTTACTGATTTTTTTTTTTTTTTCAATATGCCTTTTGTAAAGTTGGGAAGACTTTTTCTGACCTAAAATGAGAGGAAGAGAAACTGTTGATTTTAATGTTACTCCCTCCTCCTTCCCTCTCTCCCTCCCTCTTTCTTTCAATTCTTTCTTTCTTTCTTTTCCATCGCTCCCGTGCACCCTTAGTCTGAGAACTGGGCACTGTCCGATAAAAGTGGAAGCTTGGCAGGGAAGAAATATGCAGCTCAGAATGGAAAAGACAGAAAATAATTGCGGTCGGTGAGGAACTAAGGGAGCTACATCTTTCTGTGCCTTTAAGAACAGAGAGCAAGAAATCCCCTGTTGCTCCTCACAGTTCAACAACCAGCATCTGTCAGTGGAGATGCAATTACAGTTTCCCTGTTTTGGTGGGACTGTGAATTTTCTGCATTGCTAATGTCAGAGGCTAAGTGGGGGTCAAACACACAGAATGGCAGTACTTCTCACCACCAAAATTCAGATTTACAATCTGAGAAAATAAGGTATTATTCTAGCCTGGCAGAGCCTTTTCCTTCCCTTATAAATAGATGCTGGACCATGGGACAAATGCCATAACCCAGCCGGCACATTGCCTCCCTCTGCTCCAGTTCACCTGGGGAAGAGTCGTACCTTCAGCTCCAACGCTGAAGCATTCGTGACTCTGGGTTCAGATCTGATGGTCTAAACTGGGGATCTCGCACAGCCAGGGAGATGGGAAGCAGAGCTGAACGGCCAGCGAAATGCTGGCTGAGTTTTCCATCAGAAGAGAAATAACTGAGCCAGAGTTATTGGGTTCGAGCGGGCAGGAATTTGGTAGGGGTCAAAGGGGGAAATGAAAAACTGGATTTATGGCAACAGGTTGGAAAAAAGAGGAAAATAGGTGAGGAGTTACAGTGAGAATTGGGACTGTAGTCGTAACTGGCATGAGTGAGCTCAGCAAGCTTCTGCATTTACTTAAGATGTGATTTTGATAGTTGAAGGATGACGTGGTCCAGCCCTGGGTGAGCCAGCAGAACTGAGGCGGGGGTGCACTGCGTCCCTCCAAGCCACGGTTAGAAATTATTCTCCTCTGATCTGTTATTACCCCCGCACTTGTGTCCTTACGGCCTTGTGTGGCCTTGAACAGGAACAAGTAAAGAGTGGCATATATTACTGTCTTGATATGTCTGTACAAATTGGGGTTGTCACTTTATATGTTGAGATGAAATATAGTTTTCAGATCATAAGAAGTTATGTGCTGAAGTTTGAACCCTGCTGTGACAAACATTACCCGGCTTTGTTTGCTGCCTGTTACTGGCCATTAACTCCCCGGGCAGACTCTCTTATTCAGAATTCAAGTGGCTTTAATCAGGCTTCGTTTACCCTCCTTGGGAAGGAATAAAGTTCATTCAAATTAACACCATTTCATCTCCAAATAGAAGCACCCCCACATGAGGTTCGTAGTGCATTTTTAAAGATTTATCTTTCATGGCACACCTTTTCCTCACTCAGTGTTCCTTTGCAGCAAAGCCTTTTCTTGAAAAAAGCTCCCATTTTCTCAGGGGCAGTTCTGGAAGTTGTCTCGTTCCTGCCCTGGGTGTCTGCACAGGGCCGGGAGCTCGGGGCTGGAGTGCAGCCCAGACCATTAGCGTTCAGCCACAGAAGGATGTGCAGGAAAAACTCCGCAGAAGCATGAGACGGAGCAAGTAAAAGCAGAGCGGGTGAGCAGGAAAACATTGTCTCTTAATTGAGCTGGGGGAGAAGAAGGAGTAGTGGTGATTACAAGGCTTGCAGATCTTTGTTTACGAGAGCTGCCTTCCTGCGGGCTGTCTCCATTGGCCAGAAGCGTCCAAGCTACCCTTGAGAGAGCATTACGCAGGGAGGAACTGAACCGGAGCGGCTGTATGCAAAGCGTGTGGGGTGTATGGCTGTGTACGCGCCGTTTCAGTGCTGTTCCGAAATGCTGCAAGCACTTTTGGTCCAAAAACCAGAGTGCCAGGGTTTCTCCTCTCCTCTCCCTTGCTTCAGCCAGGGGCAGAATCACCATGGAGTAGCACAGAATAAAGCAGGGCTCGCTGTCATATCCCAAATGTTGATTGTTAAGATGGTCACATACACTGTGGCTTGCACGAATGGGGCAGAACAATGCGGAGTCACGGTTTGTTTGCCACAATGACAACCTGCATAAACAGAGAAAATCTAACACATCTGAGGCCGGAGGGACTCGGGGTGTCTCTGCTGGAGAGCTCAGCTGCACGTGCACAGCGGCTCTTTGACCTGGTCTCTGGACATCTCTCCACCCTGAGCTACTGCTCCAGCCCAGCTGTCAGGGCTTTGACATCCCAGGGAAATGGCTCACATCTTTTTTTACACTGGTAATGCCTGGGCAGAAAGAGAGGGT
Source organism: Himantopus leucocephalus (assembly GCA_003993805.1). Taxonomy (NCBI): domain Eukaryota; kingdom Metazoa; phylum Chordata; class Aves; order Charadriiformes; family Recurvirostridae; genus Himantopus; species Himantopus leucocephalus. The sequence goes on from RSEF01000028.1 coordinate 4,252,929, forward strand.
CTGTGCAGGAGACACAGATGTATGGCAGCTCTGCTCCAAGTCCTGGAGCCATCTCCTGAGCAGGCAGTGATCGGTCTGGCGGATGCTGCCCTGAACACCCGGCTTCCCCCGCAAGCTGCTCGCTCCATGTAGGGCTGGGACCCGCTGCGCAGCTCGGCTGACGCTGGCACCCAGGGGGATGCTGGCTTTGCTGCTGCAGGTGGCGGGCACGTAGTGGGTATGTGCTAGCAGGGACTCTTGGCTTGCTGCAACTTGCTGCTTTATTGCAAATAGCTTTGGCCATAGCTGCTGTGATAACAGTAAAAACCAAACCCCAAAAAATCCCTTCCTGCTCCATCTTTTAGCTGGATCTGCTGCTGGCAGAAGCTTTGCCAGCACCAGGTGCAAGGGGCTGCTCAGGGAGTGCAATGAAACCCAGCTCTGATATTTTTTTTTTGTGTCTGTTTAACCCTTTCCTCCCTCCATTAATATTTGTCAATGGGACTCCCTCCCTTCCTGAGGGGTATTTTCCCCTTTTGTGAGTGTTTTAACACTGGGAGAAGAGTCAGGAAGAGATCGCTGAAACAAAAAGGCTTCCAGGTACTGGAATAAACCTCCAGGTGCCTGCTTTCTCACCACACCACTGCTGCTCGCCATGGGCTGGGATACACAGGCAGACCTGTTGAGTTCTTGTTTCTCTTTGGTTTGGGACATCACATAAGCAGAGGCCTCAGCATTTACCCCTATGCTTGAATTGAAGCCCATGCTTAAGGATACTCACAGCCCTTCTCTTCCTCCTCAGCGTCTCTCTGATGAGGGCCAGAGTCCTGCCAGTCCCATCATCTTTATCACTCTGGACCATCGACCACACTACATACTGCACAACCCAGTGCTGGTCACAACTCCCTGATGCATTCAGAGCCTTCATTAGGTTTCATCGAAACCCCACGTTGGCAAAGGTTTCCCCGCAGTGACCTCCTACACATCACAAACCACAAGTATCACCCCAGCTCTCCAAAAAGAACCAGAAGGGATGGAAGAGAAGCGTTCTGTTGTCTTTCAGGTAAGCACATTTTAATATGTAACTCTGTTTGACAGTTTCAATTATTATTCTTTTAACCACACTACAAGAGAGGGGAAAAAAAAAGAGATTTATCACAAAAGATTATTTTGGGGAAAGGGGAGGGGAAGACAGGGGAACTCTAGAATGTTTTATTTATGGGAAAACTGCAAATTACCTTAATAAATTCCTTTACTAAGCTGTGTCAGCTACTAAAACATTGTTCTTTGTGGGTGAATAACTTTTAATTTGAGTGTTCTAGTATTCAGCAGAGTGAGGTAATGGATTAGCAATTGCCTGTATTGTAAATGTCATCTTGGCATAATTAGGGTGATTATTGTTAACCAGTGGAGTTTAGTATTTATCTGTCACTGGGTGAGAGAATATAACAAAGCCCCAATTAGTTATAAATGGTGGTGGGTGGTGGGAATGGAACACAGCCTCTGAAACGCTATTTTTGTTTTAAATTTGTTTCAGTGTTTATTTGGTTTTAACATCCGCATTAATGTGATCTCCCCCTGACAAGAGGGATAGCGAATCACGTGCACATGTAGATGCCATGTGTGTCAGGCCAGGAATTACAGCAGAGAATGCGGCATGAGCGGGAGCAGCACTCCAGTTTACTGCATAAAACATGGATTACTGCCTGCCTGTTGTGAAGCAGGTATGTGTAAACTGTCCTCCACTGCACCCAGCTAGGCATACACATGATCCCCAAATCTGTCCAGTATTGCAGGCTCAAAGAAAGCGTAAAAAGGTGTAAGAAAAGCTTTTTTAACTGACTCCATCCTGATTCCTCTTTTTCTGATCCATTCTCCTTTGGCCCCTTGCCCTAGGAGTTGTATTTACCTTCAAATGGGCCAAGGGAATATTTGACCTGTGGTAACAGTCACTCCCTGAAAAGTGGGAGCAGAGAAGCAGTAGAAGTTCACATCAGTAGAAGAGGGATACTAAGTTGCTGGAAGGCAGCAAACATTACTCTAGTGTATGCTCGTCTCTGATTGTGGTGCTTCTGCTAGCTCCAATTCCCAAACATTTGCACCCGCTGATTGCAGTGCAGTTTAGGTGGCCTTTCCAAATCCAGCCCTCAAAGCAGCAGCGCAGTCAGTAACCGCCTGACTGGGCTGCACCTGCTGTGTCATCATCTCTGATGGACACCACCATGCCCAGACTCGGCGCCAACATCAAGTTTTAGGTCTTAATTCCCATTTAGGCCCCTCACTGCCCATTCATTTCTAACAGCGCCCTGTTTCTGATGGTCAAATGGATACTTTAAGAGGAAGTGGTCTTGAGTTCAGCTCTGCAAGGGAAGGGATACAAAACCTTATTACAGGCAGCTACGGAGTGGTGTCCCCATTGGAAACATCATCTCCTTTCCCCCCGGGGCAGTCTGCCGCTGGCTCAAGGCACCAGGGTTAATGTCCTTTGCGAATACTTATCCGGCCTAATAGAACTGGGGATATTGCTATCACTCACAGATATTTCAAATCCTTCCTCTTAATCCTGACAAGCTCTTGCCCTTAATAACTTCAGTGGGACTTTTGCCAGAGCAAAGACTGTCAAGTCAGATTCTCAAATGAAATGAAAAGAAAAGCAGGAAGGGAAGTTCAAGGTGAGGGGTTTTTTCCTTGGTGCTTTTTATGGATGTTCATAGCTGGAAACTGGGTTTTTTTCCTTCTGATTATCTAAATGATGGATGAGTCAAATGTCCTGAGAAATGTTTCCAGATCCAGACACAAATGACAGAGGATGAACTGAGCAAAGCCATCAGAGGCTGAGGAAAGACAGAGAAAGAGGACTTAGAGAGCTGATAGGGAAATAAAAGACTCAGTGAGAAGAAAGAAAGAGGTTTCAGAGGAAAGCAGGGATCATGTACTTTATGAAGCTTACACATAGAAAGAGCTTATACATTTTTAATTAATGGATATTTAAGTACATTCTAATAGTCAGTTGGTTTAGGCTATCTCAGACAACAGGTTTCTTGTGGGCACAGTGTATTAGGTGGTAGCTCTTTAAATTCTTTGGAAACCTTTTGCGGTGCTCAGTCTCCTGTGACACAGATTATCTCAGCTTTCTTTAAAAATGAGAGGAACATTTCTATACTCTCTCCGTGGCAGAAAACCTAGAAAACATGAAGCTGAGAGCCACAAAGCAAATAAAGATCCAGTTCTTGTTTTAAGACCTTCTCTGATTGCTGGAGACACTCCTACTCTAGGGAGGGAAGAGGCTTGATCGATGGTTTGCAGGGTTTAGGGCAAGCAACGCTGATAAGCGATGAGTTCTTGTCAGGACATGAGCCGCAGGAGACAATGAGAAGCAAGAACAGAAGATCTGAGCTGCTGTTAGGAAGAATTGGCATTTTCCTGAACCTTTTAAAAGTAGGCACAAGGTGCCACGGGATACCTCTGGGGCACCAGCTCAGAAACAAGGTAGAGCTTTCTCTGCCCAGCTCAGCCTTGTCCAGCCCCGCACCATGTGAAGTTTGGCAAGCTAATATCCTCCTGGGGAGCTGGTATCCCTCCAGGCCCAACCTAACCCTGAACCATTTGTTTTCTCCCAGTGTGCAGAGACTCACCTTTTCACCCAAGGAAGGAACCGGTGTCGCCACCTGAAAATCTGCAACATCTCTGTGAGCCTGTGGCCACAGTAGGACACAACTGCAGCAGCCAGAGGCGTGCCAATAAAAATAGGGCTTGACCTGTTTTTGGAGTGGGTGCAACCTGGATTTACTTCCCACAAGACTGCACAGGTACTGCTTCCATTGTAAACTATATAAAGCTTGTAAATACTCAGTAAGCCTAACTTAGATCCCTATTATACCTGAAACAAGCCCATAAATCCAGTGTATTTTTTTTGCAAATGCAGCCAAAGTTCTGCTATTATTTATGTAGATGCATCTGGGAGCTTACAAATTTGCAACGATTTGCCAGGACAAATATTTTTCAAAAAAGCATTTCCCCTCCTCTTTGTAAACATTCTGCCTCTGGCCTCTGTGAGGAAAAAAAAAAAGATGTTTTGGCCAAAGTAGGAAAAAGTAAAAATCTATAAGCGTTTTATAGATCTCGTCAAATACAATTTTAGTTTACTTTTACAGAGAAGCAGGACTTTCTATTCTCTTCAGCATCTATGGAAAGGTCAATATTACTTCTATAAAACCTTCAGCAGCAACGTTTTTTACATGGGTATGTCCACTTTCCATGGAAAGTCAACAGATACACTCAGAGCAATTCCTGAACAGAATAGGAGGGATCAAAAGGGAGTTTTTGAGAGGTTGAGCTCGCTTGTATGAACTGAAGCAGAGTCTAATTCCTTAAAGGCTTGATCTAGCCCCTACTGAGAGATATGAAATTGCTTGAACAGAAACAGGACCTGACCTTCACCAAGAGCCAAGCCAGGACCTGGAGGAGCCCCAACTGCTTAACACAGGCACAGACACGCCAGCAGCCACCTCCTCACCCTGCCTCTGTTTGGATTGCAGTCAGTCCCTGGAAGAAAATAGAAATTCGTCATAATGAATGGAGCGGGAGCCTTGGCTCAGTAGCACCATTTAACGGCTGATAATCCCTCATCCCAATTTGCTTCAGTTTATTAGACATCCCTGGAAACAGGCGTGATGGAAATACCATGGAAACACGATAGCAAGTAGAGCTGTCAGTTCACGGCCTCTCCATCGATGGATCACAGAATCATAGACTCGTAGAATAGTTTGGGTTGGAAGGGACCTCTAAAGGCCATCTGGTCCAACCCAACCCCCTGCAATGAGCAGGGACATCTTCAACTCGCTCAGGTTGCTCAGAGCCC
>RSEF01000028.1:4257868-4297648 GCA_003993805.1 Himantopus leucocephalus
CTGGGCTGCCAGCGCACATTGCCGGCTCATGCCAGATTCTTCAAGGAGAGCAGAGCTGATACCACATGGGCACCTCCCTTTCTTCTTCCCAGCTTCATGTGAAGAGCATGAAGACATCCCCATGCTGCAGCCACGAGGGACGCTTTTTCACCAGGTCTGGAGGGGGAATCAAGCCAGCCATGTCAACAACCGTCAATGCCAACAATCCTCCTGTAGTAACAACAAAAATCCCAGTATGGGCAGAAAGGGACAGATTAAACTGGCTGAACTAAGCTGCTTGCATGTGGAGACACCAGAGGGAAGTGTTACTTCCCTCCCCCCAGCCCTTATGCTTCAGCATTGCCACTTGGCTCAGATAATTCACTTTTAATAGTCTGGTTACAAATGAGATTGCAAAGGAAGCACGTGACTCAGAACAGGGATTTCTGAGTCACATTCTCATTTCCCCCTCATGCCTCCTAGGCCTCTAATAAACTACAAAGAGACATTAAGAAAACACTAAGAACTCTTTATCTGCTGAGATTCGGGAACTGGTACAGTGAGCAGGCAATAATGGGTTCTGTGTATTTGCAATACGTCCCTGCGGCAGCAACCGAACAAGGGAGACGGGAAGTTTAAGTGCTCAGGACACAGACTGCCCGGATCAGGTGGCCAGCGGTGGCTAGAAAGCGGGTGAGCAGTGTCTGAGGTTGGGTGAACACGCCTTTCCCAGTCTCTCACGAGGCTTTCAGCTGTGCCTGCACCTCATTCCCTGGGAAATCCAAGGGGATTTAAGTAGCTGTCATCTGTGCTTTGAGACGTCTTCTACATCACCCCCAACACGTACTGTATCACTTGGGCCAGGTTAAATCCCAGCATGCAAGTGGGAAGAGGAAAGGGGACACAACCTACCTCTGCCTACGATGTCCCTGACTGTGACACCAGGTCAGCAAACAACTGCAGGTAATGGGAAAATGAGGCCTACGGAATCAACATGCAAATGTCCCCCCAAGGCAAAGAAATCAATGCAAAAATCAAGTAGAGGTTAAAAACACATCCATACAACTAATTACAGAAAGAGAGCTAAGCCTGGGGTGGATGAGAGCTCTTGATAAAGGAAATGGCTCCAGCAGGTAAACGGAGCAGTTGGCCTCAATGGCTTGGGTTATTTATTTTATTTTTTCTCTTTCTTCATGTAGGTCAGATGTCTTCCCAAGGGGGTTTTTCTTAACCTCCCTCTTAGGATCTCAATTACATACTCAACACAGATTAACAACAACAACAGATAATAGAACAGTTAAAGCAAAAGAAAACTCAGAGGAAAACACAGTGCACTTAGACCAGAACAAATAGCAAAGGGTTCACGGGGAAGGAAAATCAATGTGGCTGATATTTATTACACTCTTTATGGAGGTAGATGGGACTCAACCAGAGCCCATTTAGAGTTCTGTTCCGCTTGGGTTTTGCCATAAACAAAAATAATGAGTCCAGCCCTTCATTACAGTTTTGTGCCCAGCACATTTTAATTAGGGTTAGGAAAATAGACAGGGAGGAAAAAAAAGGCAAGAAAAAATAAAGAGAAAGAAATGAGGTGAGAGAAATCTCCAGCTAATTCATAATTTAGTATCAGTTCTGTTCAGGCTTCTGTTGGATCTTCCACAAGCAACATCCCCTTTCATTCGGATTGGATAGTTGCTGTTCAAACGGCCTTTTGATGCCACACATGAAGAGAAAGCAAACAACCATAAGCAGGGAGGGAAAAGGGAAAAAAAGAAGGCAAACAATGCAATATGCATAGAGTCTAACACAACACAGCGTCCCACACTGGGAGGTAAAGACCAGTGGTGGTGACTGTAATTCAGCACGAGTGGGAACAAAGTAGAAAAAGAAAGGGCAGAGAAGCACGTTGTGAGTAATGAAATCCTCCTTGCTTTCACGCACTTACCTCCCAGCATACACACGCACACAGCAAGGTATGCACAGACACACTCAGAACCATGCAGCAGGAGTGCACAGGAATGCTCCTCTGCATATGCGCTCACATACGCTTGCAGGGACAGAACCATGATCTCTGTGAGGGATTGCACAGCCCCAAGGCCATGGCGTGGCGCACAGGAGCATGTGCCGTGCTGGCTGATGGGAAGCAGTTTCTTACTCTGCCCCATGCTGGCTTGCATGCACACAAAGTCAAATAATGTGCGTGTGTTTGTGTGCAGGTGTCTGCAGTGACCCACAAAATGTGTTCTCCCTGCTTGATCCATCCTATTACATGACTGACTGTGCTCGGACGTGGTGGAGATTGATAGCATTGAGATCGGACTCCGGTCAAGGAATTTGAAATCTGATTTGAGGTGAGTCCTGCTTCAAGTATAGCTCAAAATCAAATTATTTTAGTTGTGGCAGGGAGGGGGAAGAGAAACAGAGTAGGTGAAATAATAGCTACTGTCTAGCTAAGATAAGCCAGGCAAGACAAAATATTAATTCTGATTCTGTTAGCACACCAAACAGAGAGCGCCATAATTCCATCCACCTGTCCAAATCAGAGAAAATTACTGTCACCAATGGTGCATAATTCAGGGTTGATAAATCATTAAAACCAGGTAGAAATGGTAACATGCCACTATTTGATGCCATTGATAATAAGCCTGTCTGGGAAAGGGAGATCCTCCCCCTTAGTGTCTCACATTTCCTTGCAAATGGAGGTGCGGGTAGGCTTTGAAGCTCTCTCAAGGTTCCCGAGCCTCACTGATAGTGGAGAATATTCCCAACCCAGACTGCACGCTGACATCTTGTACCTCCCCGTTGCACAAGCCCAACACCGGACTGAATCTGAGCTGTCTCATCAAGCTCACAGCTATGTCCATCCACTTGCTCCAAAGGGTGGATGGGGTGACTTCAGACCTGGAGGAGGCGTGAAGATAAAGTCCTGCCCTGTTGTGCTCTGCTTGCTCCCAGCTCTGCCAGTGATTTGCTGTGTCATCTTGAGCAATCACTATGGCTAGACACGTCCCCTTTCATATCAGATGGTTGATACAGGTGTCCTCATTAACCTCATTAACTAATGAGCCAAACTGATCACACACGTCTGCTGATGAGACTCACTTTGAGTCTTGGAGTGCAAGTATTGCTCCATCAGCCCACAGTAATCCATCCAACATGATCAAAAGTCTCTTTCCAACATTTGCCAGCACAGCAGGAGTAAAAGGAGATTGAACTGGACTCAGTGCTTGGAAAACAAGAGGTGTTGCAGGTGAAACACAAGGAGTTCAAATCAGGATTGAGAGGAAACTATTCCCTGCTCTGTGAAATTAGTGCATTTCAGAAAGAGGACACAGCCAGTTTATGGAGCATCCTTGGTTTGTCATTTTCCCCGCTGCTCCAATCACTTTGGGCTACCCTGGAGGAGTGGGGCCGTAATCGCTGCCAAACACAAAACAGAGACAGGAAAAAAAGCTCCTGGTTTAGGGAAGCAGGGAAGCCTGTGGTTCAAGCTGTGTCTCTACAGGAGCTGGAGCTTAACTGCCACTTAAAGGAATTATCTTCAGCCTTTATCCCTAAGAAAAACAACTATTTGTACGGACCAGACAGGCAAATAGGGAAGCACATTGGAAATTGCTTTGTAGACCTGCTTCCCCTCCTTTCCGCACGTTCAAAGTGAAAGAAAATAGAAACAAAATTCAGTCAACAGTGACAGGAAGGAAAAGAGGTGCTGGGCAGAGCATGAGCCTCCAGAAGCTCGGAGAGGCGAGAACAGACACTTCCAAGCATCCCCTGGTCTTGTTTTCCTTCCTCAAGCACCTGTAGTTGGTCACTGGCACACACGTGGCTGGTGGACTGGTCCTACGTCTCACCAAGGGCACCCTTCTCGTGTCATCTTTCAGCATAGCTTTTGCTGCTTTAGGCATTACCGTAATTAATGTTTTTAGGGAGTTCTCCCAGCATTTGATAGCCCAATACCATCACTGGGATTCTGTCAGGAAAACTATTTCTTCTCTCCTTTAAAGAAAAAAGGAAGCTCTTTTCTCTTTCATATACACCAGGAATAACTCCTTGCTGAAATGAGCTCTTCCCTGTGGGAGAAAGGCACTGCACTGACAGGCCTGAAGACTGACAACTTGCTATTACTACAAAAAAGTCACCTCCCCAGTGATGGTGGAGACTTAGCAGCAGGAGACTCTTCTCTTCCAGCATCCTTTTGCAGTTCTAAAAGCTTCAGAGAAAGTTGTAAGAAACCAGAACTGGGCAGGTCTAGCCTGATGTGCCCACAGCTTATACTAGCTCTGGCTTAAACTCTGAGTTGTTTTTTTTACCCTCTTCATTGTCATACAGTCTTGCCTCATAACGTCATGTGCAGACTCCCTTCTGAACATCTCTCTGAGCACTTGGTACTGCGGCACCCAGGCCTATTTACCACACTGCAGCAACCTGGAAAGGTGCCCCACAGTAAGAACGGACTTCAATGCTTATGGCTAGACCAAGGCTCCAGTTACTCGTTCTTCCTTTTTCCTCCTTTCATTCCTAATGTTGGTGTCTCATTAGTCTATGGGTGGCTGTCCTTATTCAGAGCTCTATCCTGCATCTACTTTATGTCCCTGTCTCTCCTTCTTCACCCAAGCATCTCTATACGCATCAATCCATGTACATTATCCGTTGCATTCCCAGCATACAGCTTTCAAGCACTTTTAGAAGCACTAAAATCACCTAAAATAATCCAGACTCTCTCCCATACCACCACATTCTCCAATTCACAATCAGGCACTATCACCAAAGGCTTTCTGTTTAAAAAACTTATTGCAGCTTTTTTCACAATGAAATATTTTAATTCAAACTATCCAGCATTACCTGCACATGCCCCGGGAGGCAGAGCCGACAGTGGGAAAGTCCTCAAACTATCAGCATAAAAAGAGATTGATTGAAGGATGGCACTGGGTCAGTAAGACATGTTCTAGACGTTCATATCCCAAATATGTAGAAGAATCAATTTTGGGAGACTCATTTTTTTAGGAAATAACACATTTCCTGGAGTAACTACTTCCCTGGTCAAAAAACTTCATACCTAGCAGTTTCTTGCTTTCATTTTCCTGTCCGCGATCCTCAGCTCTGTATCTCAGCACCTCTTTACAGAAGTTAACAGAGATACATCTGCTTATGTGAGCTAGAGATCTGGCCCAAGTCTCAGTTTATATTACAAACAAGTTTCAAAGAAATTCTTGGCAAATGAAGAAGGAAAATAAAAGTCTTTTTGTACTCTGAAATTTCCCAGGAATAAAACAAATGCACAGTCAAAACTATTCAAATGACGTTTCAGGAGATCAGTCATAGAATCTATTAATGCATTTCTTTTTAAACAGATGGAGTTTGCAAATTTACTTTGGGCTTATAGGCTAACCTGTTCTATTGCCATCATGGCCAAACCTGATTTCTGACATAAGACCCACCTCTGTGTTCACAAGAGTCTCCATGCTGAAATGGGTAGGATTCTGCCCAACACAGATAGGGTTTAATCAGAAGAATAACTTAATGAGAATCTTATCAAGGTTGTATCAGTTCTTGAAGCCAGGTTACATGCATTTTCAAGTAAGTCAGGCATATACCCACCGAAAATCATTCCAATTTTTCAGAATACAAGATCAGAATCAAGCATAGGGTCTCACATCCATACTCGCATAAAGCAGTGCAGTACCCTGCAGAAAGCTGTTCTGAAATCAATGTGACTAGTCACTCAGTAAAGCTCTGCACAGCACAGTCCAGTCCTCAGCATTTATAGCTAAAGGTTGTAGCTACAAGCTTGGGCCTGATTCCCCACTGCACAGTGTGAACAGTAAATTACAATTATTCCCACTTTTAAAGTCCTTAGCTAAAGAGTTTTATTCCTGTAAAAGCAAATAACTGCCCCCCATCTTCTTGTATTGCTGGAGCAGCAAATGTCTCTGCAATTGTGATTCTCTCTTGACTCTGTATTTGGTGGTCCTATTACACATACCTCACTATAGGTTTTATTATCATGTGCACTAAGGGCATTTACAGGTAGTGAGTAAAGAGCAGTGATGCTGCTGAGACTCTCCAAGGAGCTTGGCAACTTGACTTTAGCTGGTTCCCTAGGATTACGTGTACTTTGCCGTCCAGTGCTGCCCATGACTGCATATGGTGCAATTTTGCAGAGAGCTGGGATTGGGCTTGGACCCAGTTACTTCTCATTTCTGCTTTCTCTTTGCTTCCGAGTTTGCACGTGCCAACTTCACCGACATGGATGAAATAAGCCTGTGGTACACGGCAAACAGAGTTATAGAGGCTGTGAGCGATGAGTAAGCTGGAGCTTTTGTTTGTGTATTAACAACACAACTGTCAGGTGCATCCTGGCTGCAGGCGTTTATTCCAAGTGATGCTGTAAAGAGCAGAAACAAGATAGCAAGACACTGCATGCCACGTAGGGTCTGCAGTGCCAGCAATGAGAAAGCTCTCGCAAATTAAGCACAGCTGACCTGCAGGAATAAGCCTAAGCAAGAGTAAGCTATAATAACCACACCTCTTTGAGAGCTTCTGTTTCATTAGAGGGACTTTAATAGCTTTATAAAATCAGGAAAGTATTTATTATAGCAATTTACAGATGGGAACATAAAGACTCTGAGAGGTAGTGGGTGGCACATTCAGATGCTGGTCGAAATCCATGCATGCCTTGTTGCTAGCAATCCAGGAAAGGGTGATTGTGCATGTCTCAGGTTGAACATCTACACGTTAAAGCAGTCATAGACTGGGGCCACTTGTGAAAATCTTGCCCAATTAACTTTGTGAGCATCCCACAGAAAATCAGTGGTAGAGAAATAGTAACAAGGAGTGCTGACCACACTGCTCCCTTAGCTCTTCTCCCCTGGAGACTCACTGCCAGCCAGGCTCTGTGGTATTCAAACATCAGGCTCTAGCCAGTCCCTTGAAAGAAGGGTGTACAGGCAAACAGTTATCCAACTTTCAGAAAACTCTTTACCTTTGAAACGCTCTCCATAACTGTTATTACCGTGTTTGCCTGGTTACCAATAAGATTTGTATTTGAATAATGGCTTTGTACCTCCCTGAATCCCATTGACTTAGGACTTTAGTTGTTTGGGTGTCTTCTTCTCCTCCTCCTGTTTTAATTAAGATACATTTTACTAATTATCCAAAGAGAAACATGAACACAGATTAAAAACTGAATTAAGTAAGAAGCTGGGGTAACTGAGATTCAAGGGAAGGTGCTGACGTGGCTGTGCTCTTACTCAGACATTGCGCTTTTCCAGCGGCTTTCGCCAGGGAGTCAAATTTACTGCTCAGGCATTAACTAACCCTCTCACTTTCTGCATGAAGAGTGCCCCATGAGCAACAGGCTCCCATGGCCAGCTGCACAGAGGCACAGAGAGGAGCAATAACTTGCCTGCAGGAACAGAGCATGACACCATTTCCTATTAGATCCATTAGGGAGGGTTATGGCTCCATTCTGGCCATCTGACTGAACACAGCAAGAGTGGATGCATGACAATATTTTGTTTATCTACTGAAAGGTCTCCTGTGCATCCTAGCAAATAGCTGGCCCTGACCATTGCTGGTGGGAAGGCAATGAATTTGACGTACTTTGGGGAAATCAGAATAGCTGTTGCTAAGGTCTGTCCTCCCATGAGCTCAATCCTACTGCTCTACGTTGTGAACACAGAGGAACAGGAGCCAGTTTAAGTGACTCCAAAACCAAGCTCAGTACTTCAGATTCATCATTTACATTCTGAAAATGCTAGCGAGAGCAGGACTCATTTGTTGATGTCTGTTTGCAGGGGTTTATTTGTTTGAAAAGGCTAATCAGCTATCAGGATGCAGAGGCAATTGCTTAAATGTAAAGGAAAAGGAAGAAATTGTTCAAAGCTATTCAGATGAGGTAGCATGGTTTGCGTTTTGAGGTCGGTGTGCAGCCAACTGACAAATGCTGAGCCACAGTCTGGTGTAAATCCAGATGAATTCCATTAGAATCAACAGACTTGCTTCCAATTTATTCTGATGTAACAGAGAGCATGATATTTCCATTTAGATTTACATTAGATTTGTTTCCTGTTTTCCATAATTCAGTAGTTTCCATTGTGTACAAAAACAGCCTGGGCCAGATCTTGATCTCATTTGCATTGGATGAAAACAGTTGTTTCAAATGGAGCTACACCGGATTTATAATTGCATAAATGAGAGCAGAATCTGATCTATTCCAAGTGAGAATTTCCCAGGGCATTGCCGTGTGAGAACACCGCTGCCGTGGTGATCAGGTGCTTTGCCATTGATTTCAATGGAGAATTTTCATCTAAATCCTGGACTGGACCCCTGAGCTTGACAGCTGCTGCTCCACACACCCAAGGTATAGCAGCCCCTCTTTCCTTCAGAAGATGAGCTAACAAGCCAACAGCTCCACCATCTCGTGACCTAATATACAAATACCATGTGTTGGCTTAGAAGAAAGTTGGAAATGGAAGGAGCTCAGCCTTGCCTGGCAGAAGTCGTCTTCAAAAGATACACTGGCCCTGATATATTTCATTTGTCACACACGTTGTTTATAACCCAAGTTCTCCATGTTGCCTTTTGCTTCCTACAGATCTTCTTCCCTTGAGGCCTTTCCGACTCCCCTTGTTCAGTTGTAATTGGAAACGTTAGAAGCAATACAATGATTCTCTGGCAGATAAGGCTGTCTCTGCTTTGGTGGCCATGCTGCTAGCGATAGATTGGGTTATTACTAATAACTAATAAGAGGGTTATTCTCAGCAACATGTGCAATCAAATGGATTTACTCCTCCCCATTGAAGCTGCTTATTTCACTGCTAGTGGGAAAATAAGGCCATTTAGAGTCATTTATGGTAGTTGCAATGGCTTTTCTGAGTAGATATACAAGCTATATGCCATAGCTTCTAGGAGGACTTTGAACTCAGCTCATCTATCTGGCTTCACCAACTCTCACTCTTGCTCCATGCTGTCCTTTAGAAGCCACCATTTCAATGGGACATGAACAGGCATGGCTCTCACTCTGGATCTTACAAGTAGTGTACAAGCTCAGCTAATCTTTAAAACTCTGCCCTCCTGACTGCCAGCTATAACGCTTTATAAGCTCAATTTTCAAAGGTGAGTTTTGCTAGGAAAACATGCAGCTTGATTCTTCGTTACCCAGGGAAATGCAAAGCTGATATGCAGTAAAAGCAGCTACATCAGCAGCGTAGCACTTTACGTTGATATGGCTTGCCGTTTTAAATGAAGACATACCTCTTCCATTTGCATTTGCAGGACTCCCGTGTGTTTAACTCCACAGTAACTTTAGGTTTCTTTACAAATTTAAATACTTCTCTTAATTTACAACATTTAGCACCAAACATGGGAAGACAACAAGAACAACAGCAACAACACCAATGACAATGCCACACTTACAAGGCTATCAGTATTAGGAGCACATTATGTGGCAGATTGAAATTTCAGCATCTGTACACTTCTCTCACCACGTCATCTCAGCCCTGTGCAGAGACTGGAAATTACCCCATGGGTTTGGCCTGCAGTATATAAAACCAAGCCTTGAAAAAACAAGGCAATCATCAAATTTCCAGTGTAGGCGGCAATCTGTCTGTTAGGTTTGCACACATACACATTATCAGGGCCCGTGAGTGCCTAAAGGCAGTCTTACACAGAGCAGCTCGGCAGCTCGTGCCTATAAAACACAAAGGCACACCAGGTTCTCTTCTGTCTGATGCTTCACAGCGAGCAGTAACTGAGCGGGACCCATCACGCGGTAACAAAGGCTGACATAAATACTTATTTGTGATTTTGTTCCCTACGGTTTTTATTCCACCATGCAATCTGCATTACAACTGGATCCTAATTGTCCATTTTAGCAGGCAAAGAGCAATCTGATACAGATTATCATACATGAGGTAAAACAGAAACGTCACAAAATAGGTGCTACCAGCCAAAAACAGCCATCCTATCTCCCAGGGTTTTGACACCAGCTGATTAAGCAACCGAGCAGCACTGCCTGGAATGAGCTCAAAAAAAACCAGGACAGTGGGAGCCTGCTTAACCACAGCAAAAGTGCCAGAAACCCTTTCATCGGGGCTTCCTGATAGCCCTGAGTGTCTGAGGCAATGTAGTCCTGAAAGCACCTTTAAGGTGGCATGGTCCTACCGTCCTCAGTGAAGGGACACCTGGGAAGCGACACACCACAGGGCCAGTATGGCACGATGGCCTGCCAGCCCTGCGAGGGAGCATCAGCACAGCTGCCTCGAGAAAGGAGCCCCTGCAAAGCACCACGATGTTGCTGGGAAGTAACGAGGCACGTTTGGCCTCAGCAGCCTGTCTGAGGTAGCACAGCAGAGCCACCATGGGGACAGAGCCCCAGAAAGCAGCGTGTGGCCCTGGAAAGAAAGCCATGTGGCTGAAAACCAGGAACAGCTGGAAGGAGAGCACTTCCAGGAGGGAATGCCGCACAGCCAGCCTGACTAAGAGAGGCTAACGTGGCACAGCTGCCCTGTGCCAACCGGCCCCTGCAAGGAAATGTGGTGCAGCTGCCACAGATTGGAGAGTGTGTGCAAGTGCTTCTGCAGGAGGGAAATCCATAATGAAGCAGCCTCAAAGGAGACCTGAGACAGCCTGCTGGAGACCCTGAGAGCTCAGCCGGCACAGCCACTGCGTTGAATTCTCCTATATATGAAAAAAACTCTGTATTCCCAGGGTTGCTAGTGCAGACTCATTGATTAGAAGGCAGGGCAGGAAATTAAATGAGGCAGGTGAATTAAAGCCAGACTTCACAGGCTGCATCTGTTCCTCCATTCCCTCTGGGTACAACACTGATGTAACTTTAAAAAGTAAATTTAGTGCTGAGGAAAGCTGCCAGGCTGATGGCCCTGTAAACTGAAGCACTTGATGCATCCACAACTCGGGTGCAGGAGAAGCACAGAAGAGCTGCTGAAACATGCCTCAGCCTGAGCTGCCTCGCTGAAGCACAGCAGCTGGTGGAGATGGCCTGCCTGGGCTTGTCTTCTGCTCACGAAGCTCAGGAGAAGGAGCTGGCTGGGAAGGCCTGGCTGTGGCTCCAAGGTGGAGGTGAATGCAGCAGTGAACAGCAGCGCTTTTGGTAATCCTGACTGTGATGCCCCATCAATAGCAGGATCCCAAAGAGAAACACTCCTGACAAGAAGAAATCCCATCCATGGTGCAGCATGTGAAGTTGCAAAGGTCTCCATCTTGCAATATGCCCAGGCTGGCACACAGATGGGAGTTTGCACACCTTTCAGCTTTGGTCCTTGATCTTGTCCACGCCTGTGTTCAGAGAGAACAAGGGAAACATCCATTTCAGAGCAGTTCTTACTATCAGCATCTTTCCTGGTATTTGGACATACAACAACAGCTCTATACTCTGCAGTCTAAGGAGCCTGGCTGTTTTTTGATGGACCTAGATGAGCGAGGAGAGACAGTACATCTCAAACAAAAGACCTATTTTGCCACCTAAGTGAGTGTCCAGAAGAGGATTTGAAGCATGCTTCTGCCTGTTTGGAGACCCGACCTTCTTCTTGGCCAGACTCAGGTAAACCCCACGTGTCTGCATTAGATTGTAAAAAGTGGCTGTCACCTCTTCTGAGAGCAGCTGAATGGTGTAATCCCAGCATTTAGCAAGCATTACACATGCCTGAAACTAAGAGTAAGAGGCAGTGTGGGGACGACAGGCAGTAGAAGAGACAGTGTAGAACAAGTAAAACTGACTTCCCAGTCCTCTCATTACTAGAGGGTGGCACAGTCCTATCTGCAAAGCATTAAAGGTTTCTTGAAGGAAAACAACATAATGAACAGGGAAATAAAGAAAGAAAACAGTCAGCTCTTGTTCCTCAGAGCATAGCCTCTTTTCTCATATATCTTGCATTGGATTATGGCATAGAGGGAAAAAACAGAAATATCTCAAATAGATCCAGTTAGTTTCACCTCTTTTTATGCTGTACCTGTGGCTGTTTCCAGGTGGTTTGCTTTTTTTTTCCTCTTCTTTTTCCCGTGTGATAACATCCATCATTTGAAGGACAGCAACCAAACCAGCTCTTCCTGCTCTGAAGAAAGGCAGCAACTGCACCTAGAATAAAAGATTGTCAGGCAGATTTGAAGTGTCAATCAAAACCTATCTCTGAAAAAAACATTAGTCCAGGCAGCTCCCCACACCACCACAGTTAATTTACTCTTTCCAGATATCCCCCTGAGCTGCAAAAAGCCTTCCAGAGCTGACCAGAGCTGCCAGCGACAGGCATGAGGTGTTAAAGTAGATACTGGACCTAATTCAACGTAGGTCAGTTTGCCTTTTGCAGAGCAAAAGACTGTGATTGTCAGGTCCAGAGAAGTAAATACTGGTCTCCCAGGCTTTGTGAGGCAACCTGTACCTTTTACTAGAAGAGGGGCACAGATTTAGGACTCTGTTGCTGAGTGTGTCCCATCTTTAGTGGCAAGCCGCCACTTTAATATTATTATTATCACTTAAATTATTATTTATGACTGCACCTAGGGCTGTGCAAGGCACTTTCCAAGCACTCAGGAAAGTACTGGCTCTGCTCCAAGAAACTCATTATTTCAGGACAGACAGACGCGCAGAGGCGCCGCATGGTCAAGTGGCAGAAATGCTGACCCAACAGCGCCAGCATATTCTCCACTGTGCGCCTAGCTTGTTGGTTGACCTTGGAAAAGTCACAGTCCTTCTTCCCATGCTTAGTCCCATCCCACTCTTTGTCCGCCTCAGTTACTTGGACTGAAAGTTCTTCAGCTGTGACTATGTTCATGTCATTGTCTTAGAATCTCTTTTTGTGCAAAGTCCAAGGAAGTACTTAGGGAAATATTTTTGTTCCTAAGAAAAAAAAAAACTGGAAAATGAGAAACTCCATTTTCCATGGCATTTCTTCAAATTCTTTTGTTGCAAAAAAGAGAATCAAATGTTTTCTCATTGCCAACAAAGTCCAGAAAGGCATGTTTTTCAGTTGAAAAACAGAAAATGCAGGTTTGAGGGGTTTGGTAAGACAGTTGCCAGTCATTGAAATATTCTGTGGAAAGTGCTGTAGTGGTTAAAGAAACATCCATTTGGTCCTGAAAATAAGTTTGAACCTAAAAATCAGGTTGTTCTGTGAGCAGGGGAACTGGTAAAACCCGTTCTCCTTCTGATTTGTGTATTACAACTGCTTTTTATTTTTTCCTTTTTTGGTGCTCCCAGCTCACTGTGATATCCCCAGGGCATCCTTATCGCCTCCAGACCTCCCCAGCAAAGTCCTCCACTCTTCTAACAGCTTCTTGCTTTGCAGGCAAGGGGCAGCAAGTGCAGGAGCTGGTTTGAAGCTAAGCAGGTACTGATTGACTAGCCAGGATCTAAATGCCAGCTGGTCACCTGGCTGCTGCATCTCAAAATAGATAGGGAGCAAGAGGTGTAATTACCTTTCCTTCAGTAGGATATTAACTTAAATGTCTCTCTTCTATCCAGCTGCTGTTTCTTCACGAAAATTGCACGAATCTTGGGTCTGTGAGACCTCTCTCTTTCCATCAAACTGGGTTGAATCAGGTCAGCTGGTTCAGAAGTTATTGGAGCGGGGGGACTGGCACACAGATGGAAGAACAACACAAAGAGGCTCATTGCCTTAAAAATCCTGGCTCAAAAATAAGGCAGTTTTGGTGTAACAATGGGTCCCTAATGTCAGGTGAGGTAGTCGCCGTAACAGTGACCAACCAGTCTCTGTTCTTTGGATATATAAAGGCTGTCAAGCTCCAGGACTGCCTATAGTGTGCTTACAGCTTATTTGCTGTACAGAGCTTTCAACCTAGAAATCAGGGCCCTGCTGTATAGGAACTGCTCAGGAGCCCAGACAGCCCCTAAGCTAAATCACTTACAGCTGGATAGACAAAGAGTGGGAGAAAGAGATGAATAAATTATCTCTGACTTACACATAGGAAAACAAAGGCCAAGATCAGCAACTTACTGAGATATCCTGTGAGAGAGTCGAAGGAGCCTCAGATGTCCAGTGTCCCCATCTAGGGCCCTGAGCAAAGTCCACCTCAGCTCCTCCTTGCTTCATCACCCAGGAAGAAGTCACCCTTTCATGGGCATTTCACTCTGATTCACTGCCCTCAGGAGCTGAGTCAGTCTTACCCACGTTTCTCCTTTGGCAGCTGAGACCACATGGCATGCTGATGAGGAAACGTTATTTGTTGTTTTGTTTGGGTTAATTATTCATGGGTACTGTGCTGAAAACACTCGGAGCTGCTTTCTGAACAGTCCTTGAGCTGGCGTGCAGGGAGGGACTTACCAAACGCTGGTGGCCGGGATGCCTTTCCATGGCCAAGCTCTCTTCCATCTGCTTCCCTTCAGCCTTTGTCACACTCTCCGTCTCTCATGGCTTTGGCTGTGCTCTTTGGCATTATCTGAATAAGAAAGAGGCAAATACTTGGAGCACTGTAGACATGCAATCAAAAATAGCATTTGAAAAAGGAGGTACTCACCCTGGCGTGGGGAAAATGTAAACCTGATCCTCTGACTGTTTTGTTTTCTCAGTCACGCTATACAGCTGAGGATAAGCCACTTGCAGGATTTCAGACCTTTCTATCCTTCTGCAGAAGATGCCTTCACCCTCCAGATAACCTGCAACTGCCTGGAAGCCTTTTTCCCATAGGCAAGGCTCTCCCTCTTTAGTGCATGCTCCTGGAAATCCATTTTTCATCTCAGAACAGGGCAGCCTGTAGCGTTAGGAGCACTTTGAGGATGTTTACAGTAAGACAGAACTTGAATTGTTCTAGACACACTCACCCGCATGCATTAGCACTAAACGGTGGTTTTCTGGGGTTATGGTTCCATAAACATTTTCTGACAGGGGTACAGACCCTGCATAGAAGCTTAGCAAAAGTAGGATTACTTTCTTAGTCACTCTTCTGAAGACCCTTAGCAATCATCTAGGGCTACCCCCTGGGGTCTCCAGAACAGAGGCTCTTGCAAGTTTCTAGGGGTACCTCTTCAGAGCTAGCATTTGCTGAGAGAGCTCATTACCATGCCTTGGACGGCAACCAAGATACTCGTGGCCCGTAGGCAGCAGCTCTACCAGGCAGCCACCCCACCCAGCCGAGCCAGTAAGTGCAGGGCTGAGTCTTTTGACTACTGTGAGTTGCTCTTTGCAATTATGCAGACAAGAAACTGAGCCTCTGCTGCAAACATTTCATCAGGACTTATAGAAGTTCAAAGTTTATGGGGTGGGGGTTTTTGTTGGGTCCTAGCAAAGGACACTACAAGTCAACTTAGGCTGATATCAACTGCTGGTTGGGTTTTTGGCAAAACCCAGAACAGGATTCATATTCCAGCACTTCCTTCCTCACTTGAAAGTTGAGCGGATTGTAATAGCCAAGGGTTTAGCTGTGAGCCCAGCCTGTAGCACATCTGCCCCATAAAACACCAGGACACGGAGAGGATATTTATCCCAACTGGGCAAAATCCTCACCTGGTATAAATCA
Organism: Himantopus leucocephalus; assembly: GCA_003993805.1. NCBI lineage: Eukaryota > Metazoa > Chordata > Aves > Charadriiformes > Recurvirostridae > Himantopus > Himantopus leucocephalus. The sequence continues at coordinate 4,273,340 of RSEF01000028.1, forward strand.
GCACAACTACAGAGAAGTCCGAGAAGCTGTGCCATATCACACCAGAAAAGAGCCTGGTTTAGAATATACTTTCCATTCATTAATTCTTTGCCTAGGGCCAAGACAGACCCCCCATGAGACACATCAGCTCAATTTAATCTACTGCAATCCCATGCAACTGCACGGGGGAGGAATTCAGATCCTATGGACCATGTTCTCTGCTGATGCAACCCTCTGCTTTTGTTAAATGAGCTTCTTGGCCTGAACAGTAAGTAACTGAGCTTAATAAAGGTGTCATTTCCTGGCCTGTACACTGCAAGAGGTCAGCAGAGGTAACTGCACTGGTGCTTTCGGAACTTAAAAATCACTTAACTGATTTCAAGGATTTTACACCAGCAGAGAGCTTGGCCCATGAGTAATCCAGATAAATACTACCTTCAGCCACAGAGATGGAGAAGCCGGTCCCCCACCTGGCTGTTGCCTCAGTAACGCATCTCCAGGAGGATATTTTTTAAGCCAATGTTATTTATCCAGTAATGGAAGCAGGCCTGTTAAGGCCATACCAGGTCAACATATGTCTAAGCATGTGCTGAAGAACTTAATTAGTTCTCCCTGAGAAGAGAGACTCCCAGTGCTATTTAAAGGATCGTTATCCTACTGTGAGATGCCTTGGAGCCTGCTGCTAGGCCTAAGCTTAACAGGGCAAGTCTGTAGTGGATGGGAGCGAAAAGTCTCCCCTCCATGCTGAGGAGTAATTGCTGAGTAACCCCAGGAGCTGGAAGGTCAGTGCAAGGAGCAGGCATCACAAAATCACACTGAAAGCTACTGTAAGGGACTTAATTCATCTGGGCTGTAATTTCAGCTTTCTGTGCAGGGTCAAACTGTGTAGATCCCATTATTTTTCTGGTTTCTTTTTCTGGAGTTCCAACATCATCTGCTGTGCTTGGTGACTGCTACTCAGGCAATTCCAGTGAGAATGAGAAGGGGTGACAGGATAGCGGAATCATATATGCCTGGACTGAGCCACTGCCGAGTGTCTATGTCAAACACCAATGCTTATGTCATCACGGGAGTCAAATGTAGGCAGTAGTTGCTTAGCATCAGCTAAACTGGACCTTATGCAAGTGGGTCAGTCATCGTTTTCATTTATGAGGCCAGAAATCAGTCTGTAAACTGAATGCCAATAAGGGAATTAGCCAGGTTCCCCAAAGATGGATAGTTTTGTTATTCTGCCAGGAGGTAGCTGCTTGAGTGGATGGACCTTTGGAAAACTAGGCTGAACAACCTCTGAAGGATAAAACAGGGTCCCAGGCATATTAAAGCTTGTGTAAGCACTGGCACTCACCAGGGACACTGAGGCTGGATTGCTGAATAGGGAGAATCCTGGACACGCTTATCTTGACCTAAGAGTGGCTTATATACCACGTGGGACCTTGGTCTGCTCTTAGAGCTGTCAGGAGTTGTTCCTAGATGAGTTGTTATGGTAACTGAGCTAATGCCCCGAGATAGATGTTTTCAGGTGGCTCCAGGCCAGAAAATCAACACCAATAGATTCCAGATAATAGACTTCTGCTAAACTCAGTGCCGGCATCTGCTTTATTTAACCTATTCACCAATGACTTACTGAACTCCATTCTCCAGGCAAGCTATATATGATGACAATAGCTGCTTGGCCTCAATGAACCTCGGCTTCCAAAAGACTGAGGGGATCCCATGTGCTGTGGCTGAGCCTATGCCAGTAAATTAAATGTGCCTGGGACTTTCTTCTGCATTACAGAATGGCCAATATTTTCATATTAAATTCTTACCCTCCAAACCTGCGTGGTCACATCCAGACAGCCCATAAGGAACAGTCCCTGGCCCATGCTAGCTCCTGAAATGCATCTGGACTGGGCCAATACTGCGGTGCAATACTCCGACATTGTAACAGAGAGCAGTCCAGGCAGTGGTTAATTTATTAGTACAAACCTTGTCTGACTGACTGCTAGAGGTGACTGCACAAGAAAGGAGCCTGAAATCAAGTGCGAAGGCTCTGTCAATGTGCTTATACCACGTCCAGAGCCAGCTGGAGCTGTACCTCCTTAGGAACGGTCAGTGACAGGCACACGGCACATGCAGGAATCACTCTGGATCACTCATTTACATACTCTATTTGAAATAGCTCATGGGTTAAGTGGTGGATTCACCAGTTCAAGACAATATCCCTCCACCTAACATCAAACATCATTATGCAGCCAACAAATTATCAACAAGGCGCAGCTAAAGCCATACACCCGCTATCCAGCACTGCTGCTGACTACACCATTGGGAGGCCTCTTTGGTTGGTGCTCCGCAGCATGCAGCCGGCACAGAGCATCCAGGCAGCTCGCTGCAGCAGACAAAATTCAGGAAGAGTGGTGCCAGTTTCAGGAACTCCCACATCACCACCAGACCAGCTGAGCAGCTACCTGGCTCTGGGGCCCTGCACCGCCTCCAGAGCAAGCCAAACAGGTTCTGCCGTGGCGTGGTCCACAGTGCCAGGACTGATCACGCCTCGGGCATTTGGGACAGCCTGCTGTGTGCCCTTGTGGATGCTCTTGTATTTGTGCTGGATGGCTGCTCTTTTCATGTCGAGACTCACTGGTGGTCTCCTTGCGTTGGGCACCAATGGCTTGAACACCACCGGCTGGCCCAAGGCCACTGAGCTGGAGGGGGTTCTCCCTCCGCTTGTTCATTCACATTTCAAGTCTTGTTTTGCTTGTTTTACCCACTTGCAAACCATGTTATTGTAATATGTAGCTCTCTAGGGCAGAAACTGTTTTTCAGCATGTTCTTTGCTCAACTTCTACTGCAACAGGATTGCAATCTCAATCAGTGCGGCAGTAATGTGATTAACAAGCTCTGCACAAGGGGGAATTGCATCCTCAGGGGATGTGATATTCCCAGTTCTGGCCTGCCTGTGTGTTTTCCCAGGGCGGGAGGTCATGTTGACTGAACTCCAAAATGGCTTGCTCGAACTTTTAAACACTAAGGTCCAAATAAATTTTCAGCTTCAGCTGGTATGCTGATCCTTTCCTGCCAAGCTGCAGCCTTAAGTGAATTTTTATGACTAAGTTATAAATCCCAGAAAACACGAGCAAGAAGTAGAAATGCTGACTGGGCCTTTGCTAAATGCCAATTATCTACAAAGGTGGGGGGGTGGGGAGGGGGGGGGGAGAAAAATAGGGTCATTTTCATGTTTTCTCTGGTTCAAAGTAAACTGTCCCGTGAGCCCCTTGTAGGAACACATAGCATATAGAGTGACCATTAATATTTATAGGCACGACACTGAGCTGCAGACCTTGGCAATCAGAGCAACTCCACTTTTGGAATTAATATAGCTCTGCTTGGCTGGCATCTCAATACAAAAGAATAAGTAGGAGACACCAGGATTTTCAGGGAGAACTTAAGAAGCAGATACTGACCTTTGACAGAGAGGGTCCATACTTCACTGAGTTGGTGAAGTACTAAAACCAACTCTTAAATCCTCAGGGCTGCTGGCCAAACCCAGCACCATGTTCTGTATTCCTCTTTGCTCCTGTGCCTCCTGGACAGTCCCAACACTGTGTAGGCTACTCTCCTCGTATTCCCCGAGGTTGCACGCTGTTACCCAGCTGATACAGACCAGCATATCTCCACAGGCACTACTGGAGCAACGTGGATTTATAATACCTAAAGATCTGGCCAGATAGGCTCAAAATGGTGCTGTAATCTCAATTGCGACACAGGACCTGCTTTCTCCTACTCTGTATTTCCTAACTCCCAGTTTTAGTGATAGAGAGAGCCCTCTAAAAACCAGCCCTCTCTATGCTGAGGATCTGGCAAGGAGCTGAGTCACAGAGGCTGCACTCAGCCCAGGACTACGTACCGAGCCGGGTGATGACTGCCAAGCCACACACAAGCACGTCTCAGAAATATCTAGGCGGACCACGCTACAACGATAGCTCAGTCACCCCTATGAGCCTTTAGAGAAATGTATCTCCAATACGTGGGCACTTGTCACTCCTGCCACACAAAATACTTTGGGAGTGGCTGAGGTTGTCACAACCCAATAATCCTTCATGTCCAAGAACTCAAGGAGAGACGTGACTTCAGGGAGAGACTGTCCACTCCGCACAATGCACCCAGCCATCGGAAAAGGCATAAGAGATCAGACAAAGGTGTTTGTTCAGGAGCCAGGAAGGTTTTGATGAAATTCAAGGAGAACAACTATGCGAAATCCCACTCCCTTTTTCATGTAGTCACAAAAATTGAGCTGGAGCTTTCAGCAAAAGGCTCTAAATTTTCAAAAATGGCTAGTGACTTCAAGTGGGCAGCCTGAACTCAGCACACTAGGGACAGGATCTCCTGGTGATTTTTGCCTTGCTGCAGTTACACCCTGCTTTTGCAGCATGTGGGAAGGTGCATAGCACGTTGTAGAAATCAGGCATTTGTCAAAAGAGCGTCAATACATGCACTCCATCAACTGAGCCCCTCAGAATCCTTTTTTACTCTTGAAAATTCAGGCTGTACAATTTAGGCAAATAAACACTGGAAACAACAACAAATAGAAATGCTCCTGCCATTAAAAATAAGGTGAAAAGGAGGAGCTGAGCCAAGTTAATCAGAGCGCTGAAATGAGATGTTGGAGAAAGGGGCCGTGGGTGACTTGGGGTTTGCAGTTAGCTGCGCGATGTGAAATCTCTTGTGTCTGGCTGAGCTCTGAAAGGAAATGCTTTATTAAATCTTCTTTGTGTGAGATTTCAAGCTGCCTCTGGACTGGAAAATAGGACCATTCCAGTATGTGGTATATAACCAGGAACTGAAGTCTTTAGTGCAGATTTTTCTGCAGAGGAAACTCTGATCAGCATAGACACGTAACTCAGAGGGCTCAGGATTCAGAAAGCTGAATTAGATACAGTACACCTGTGCTCTGCTGTGCACCTCTTCTACCCGGTATCCCCAAAATGCTTCACAGAATTAATCATGCTGGCAGCAACAACCAGGCATTAGGAAAGACAGCACGGGTGGGCATAAATTCACCCCACTGAATCTAAACTATCCTGTGGGCCAGTGGGTCTCAGGTCCATTATCTCAGCTTTCATTCCCACTGGAACATAATACTTGCCCTGACTGATCTCCTTTGCGCTGGCTATCCTGGAAGTCTCTAGTCTCACTGTACTTTCTGCCACGATCTGGCCACATTTGGGGAAGTTACAGCCTCTTGCTGTCCCTGTCCAGCACTCATTGTGCTTTGCTGGAAGCTGGCAGCTCACAGCTCTTCCCTGTTAAAGCAGGACTGTGCCACCCCCAAGTACTTGCAGAAAGTGTCTACTAAAAAGAAAAGGAGAGCACCAGGCACAACAAGAATGAGGACGAGAGGCTCCCAGAGCACACCCCCTTACCACACAATCTCCCTTGCCCTTTTGCGTCTCCCTCTGTGTTTGGCCACATCGTTGGGAAAGTGAGACCTGATCAGAGACAGCACAGGCAGCATCAACCAGCTTTCCTCCTCCTCTTCCCCCCTTATTTCACACCACAGCATGTTGGGAGCTGAAGAGCCTTGAATCTCAATCCGCCTGCTGGAAATTGCAGGCTTTGAGTTGCTGATCTGCTTTCTGCAAACCCCAACAGGAAAGTGTCCCAAAGGGCTGAGAAACACAGAGCATTCCCCTTCCTTTGCACCGCCCCCACTGCAGACAAGCTCCTTGCCTACCTTTTATTGCTGACAAGAAGCAGGACAGAGCCATTCTGGATATTGGCTTCTTTGAGAGTCTCGTGCTCCTCAAGCTGCCTGGAGTTGTAATAAAATGTCTTCTTCCAGGAAGTGACGCCCTCCCGTACTAAGTGAGCCCGTAGATCCATCACTGTGTCTCTGGGCTTGACCGTCAGGGGCATCATCAGATCCTCGTCAGCCAGGTGCACCTTAATGTGGTACCTCTTCCAGCGAGAAAGGCTCCTTCGCAGCGTGTCCATCCTCTCCAGCTCACCAGGGCTAGTGTGGCAGAGAGGAACATCCAGCTGGGAGGTAGGTAAAGCAGGGATGTGGCTCTGAAGAGGCTGTCTGCTGTGAACAACTTAAAATGTCCTGCCAAACCTGTTCCTCTCAGTTGCTGTGCTGCATGCTTCACATTCCAGGGAAGAGCTCACCTGGCTCCAAGAGCCTGCTGGCTGGGAAACGTCTCCATGAATCATTTCCACACACCCCTAAATCCCATAATAATTATAACGTCTTCACAAAGTGCTCTTCATTCCAATGACTCTCAGAGGATTTTAAAGCTGGATCTCGATGGCCATTAGAAACGTGGGTGCAAGTGAGAAATGAATGGGTTTAGTAACCTGTTGTGGTTTGGGCCAGACTGCTCTAAAAAGCTGCCAGCTATGGGGTAGATCACTTCAACAAAGTAGGCGTTGAGGAACCTCACAGCTATTTAACATGGCTGTTTTAATTAAGAAGGGAAAAGTACTCTCCAGAGTGAAAAATTCCTCATGAGGGAGAGCCAGAGCATCCTGAAGGAGACCCAGAGCCTGGCTGGTGAGAACACCCCTCATTACTGCAGTGCAGTTTCGCCCTAGCAGACCTGTGCAGTTATTGTAGGCAAACAGGCTGGGACCCTCCAAAAGGAGTAGGACTCAGTCATTGCTCGTCATACCATCAGATATCTAATATTGACTCACACATGCTCCTCACCGGTTCATCGTCTTGATTTCCTCTTTCTTTCAGATCCCTGCCTAATTGAAGGGCTGGTCGTATCCTGCTCTAGAACGTGAGCAGGGACAGCATCACGAGGCTGCTGGTACACCACGCAAACAGGTGACAACAGAGGCCTCAGGATACCGAGAGGAACAAGCAATACTTTGGTAAATACAACGATACCTCCGAAAGGAAGGAAGCGATGCCAGCCACGGGAGCTGGCTGTAATTGAATGATCCTGCAAGGCAGACTCTGGCAGTCACAAGATGATACTTCAGAGCAAACATCATCAAGATAAGGAAGTCTTTTTTTTTTTTTTTCTTTTTCTCAAAAAGATCAAGTCACCCTCTTATCTTGTAGGTAATTTCCTGTAGCCCATATTACAGGAATTAATTCCCTTGTCCATTCTTCTCAACACAGACCAGTATTTTCACACTGAAGTACTGCAAGATAGTTGACTTCAGAGTCTGCTCTTCACTAAAAAGGGGCTGCTCTTGCCTATTAGATAACAAAGCAAACTGTCAGATTTTCAGATATGATATCAGTCAGCTCCCATTGAGAGAGTTACCTCCCAAGAGATGTGTCCCCTATCCCACTGACAAACAAGGAGGTTTCCACCCTGTCTTCACACCTGCCTTCTTTTTCCCTCCCCAGCACATTATGTCTCTGCCAAGAACAGCAGCAAGTATCTTCAGTTACGCTACAGGCAAAGGACATTTCCCTGTGCACTTGAGAAGAACTGAAGCCTCTGCTAGCAAGATTTTCTTTCCAGATTCAATCACTGTAAAGGTATGATTGTTTTGGTGGGGATTGGGATTCTTGGGTCCTCACTCTGCCACCGAGTTGCTGCAAAGGCTTGAGATGAGTCATGTCATGCCTTCATGTTTCTGTTTGCTCATCTCATGACTGCTGCATGGTGTAACACGTGTCCATTAAGCACCTTGTGGGAAACAGAAACAGCTTTTAGCACAGTCATGGTCTGGAAGCACTTAAAAATGCCTAGCTCTACAGATATGTTAATAATCTTCTTGAATACAGGACACCACCACCCCTATTGGAGAAGGGGAAACTGAGGCACAGAGTGGTGCAAACTGTTATAACAAAAAACATCAAAGGTTAGGCTCTGGTCCCCATATCTAGGCATCTCAGTGGGAGGTGCCATTTTCAGAGACCTACAGAAGCTTACAAGCCTGGGGCCTGGTGTATCCTTCTTCACTGGGGTGACATTCACTTGGGGAGCCAAAATTCATCCCTGGTGTAAAGCCAGAGTCTCAGGTGTAAAGCAAGGATCTGATCCAATTCCCACTGCCATCCAAGGGCAGACTCTCATTGACGGCAGCCAGAACTGGATCAGGCCCCAGACACACTGAGGTCTGATGGCTCCGGCCAACAGAATTTGCCCGCTGAGTGCCAAGGGAAGCATAAGGCATTCTCATTTCAGCAGAGCCCGTCTGGTGTCAGCGAGTCCATCAGCTCCATCCTTCTAGCATACGTGACAGCCTGACAGCTGCCAAATACCTCCCTCAGACACCTTTCAGACAGCTCCTGTTTATTTTTAGGACAGCTCTTTCCAGTCAGGGCTCAGATGTGTATCATTACATAGAAAGGAGGGATGGTGGCAGAGAGAAAACACACAGCTATTATTTTTATTTCTTTGCCTATGATGTGGTTGCAAACTTTTCTCATGTACCCCCATCCACCCATATCGGGACCCTTGATTTTATGAAAAGAGATGATATTCTAGCCTATGAAAGCCAGGATAAGGAGAAGCATAGCAGTGAAGTCAGCTTATGAAATATTGAAGCAGTGAAACCCTCACTGGAACACGTGAATGTCTAATGCCAGTTCCAATTAATTTTGAATTTTTCATTAAACCATTATTAAAAGCAAGAGGACAGCCGAAATAAGGGAAATTGACTTGGGCAGTATATTAAGTACCTTAGTTTTGCTGGAGGATGTTTTATTATCTGTCCAAAGCAATTATTTCACTGGCTCCCGACGGTTTGTGGGCTAAACAGAGGTACGGGATAAAGTTCTACATGGTCTTTCCTCAAAGTTATTTTAACCTCCATCCCCTACCCTGCACTTTGCAGCCTACTTGGGTGACGTCTCTGGCATGTCATATCTAGAGGACAACACATGCAGTCAGAGTTCTGAGAATCTGTGATAATGTGTCACCCTGGCATTATTTACAAATCAAATAAAAACTTATTGACTTAAGCTTTTCCCTATATTGAGGGCAAACAGAAAGCATGCAGACATTCAGAGAAACATTCATTAGGAAAGCCTGAAAAGCAATTTAAAATGCAAGTGGGCTATGATTTTTCTAGTGGGGGAAGAAATAAAGCAACAGCATTTATAAAATGTTGTCTCCTCTTCTGTTTGGCAAGCTTCCTTACTCCATTGACTAGAGTGAAAGAGAAACACCTGTCTAAATTAGGTGCTTCATTAAGATGCCTCAAGCTGGTTGAGGTGATCCTTGGCCTTATGATGTCTTCTTATAATGCCAGAATAGAGACATTCATTTCTTAGGTGGGTTTTGGGTTGGGTTTTTTTTGGCAGTGGCTGTGTTTTGCTGCTTGCTGTGCTGTTTTCATTGCAGAGGACAGCAGAGGAGAAGTGGGATGTTGCTCTATAAGGAAATAAAGGTTTATTTATTTCCTGGTAGCAATCATAGGGAAATTGCAACATCTGGGGAAAATTAGACCCTGATTCCCCTGGCAGAGCCTGTAAGTCTTTGGGGAAACCACTCTCGCAGTGCTGGTCTTTCAGGCAGGGAAGATGCTTTGCTGTTTCTTGAAGCTCTCTGATCCCAGGACTTGCGGTCAGTAATGCTGAATGCTAAGGATTTTCCTCTGATGTTGGTTTGGGGTGAGTTTGTGTTTGGGAGCGGATAGACAACAAGGGATGATGTGTGAGAGATGACTGCCCTTGTGAGGCTGACTACGCTACACCTGCAACTCTACAACACTGGGTACCAAAGAGGGGCTTAGGATTCCCCGAAGTACACAATTGTGCTGGTGGGTGCATTCTCTACTCTGTGATTGTCCTCCTGCTCCGTTAACTGATGGTGCAGAGGGAAGGCTGCAGTGTTGTGAGCTCCGAGACCCACACTGGGTGCTGGGGAGCACGGGGCTGGGAGACGTTCACTCACAGGGAGTGAATGGTCATGCAGGAAGAATCATGAGGCTTGCCAGTGGTAACTTAAGGTTAGAAATCTCCAGTCCGATATGCAGCATGCCACCTAATTCATCCAGTGCCCCAGATATCTCAGGTGAGGGGGCAGCTTAAGGCACTAGTATTTATATTCCTGAAGTACCCAGAGGCCCCAGCTAGAGCTGTACCACCATGTGCCAAGTGCTTTACAGATAAGTAAGATGAGTAAGACCTTTCCTATCACCCAGTGCTTTCCTCCTTCTGAGAGGTGCTTGGTTATAAAGTGACTGGGCTCACTTTATGTCAAGTTACATCTACAGCAAATGAACAAAGAGCTAATAAATGATTAATAAATGCTTTGAAAAATGGGTAATTAAATGCAACAGCTTTTTAGAGTCCAATGGATAAGCACAAAATATGTAAGCTCAAGTGATAACGCTTTCTCCTGATATAACTTATCTACAGCATACTGCTCACATCTGCAAGAGCGCTTAGGAATACTATTAACTTCTTGCACACCAGAAATAAAGAGAGCCTTTCTATGATGGAGGAGCACTTCTCCTGGGGATTAGGGCAAAATCCTCATTGTTTAGACCATTTGAAATCCAGAAAAGCTGGAAGGTGTTTATGTTAACATACAGGGGAGGTGTGAGCAATGACAGAATGACAGTCTCTGCACTGACCCTGTCCTGTCATCTGCCTGTCAAGCCGTAGGGTCCTATGCTCCCAGGCCACATGGCCTCTCTGTTCCACTGAATTCCCAGCCACAATCTCCCATCCTTGCCTGGCACAGGGGAAAATGTCCCTGTCATCCTGCCCTGTTCCAGACAACAGTCAGGAGCTCTCCATCTGCTCCGGCAGCACAACAGATTTTTTTTAAATAAAGAAGTCTCAAAAAGGGGGGGTTGATCCTCCTTTCATTCTTTTTGGTACAAATGAGGATTTCTGCCACTAAAGCAGCTGAAGTTACCAAGCCAGACTGATCATGCTGCAGTATCAGAGTTGGACTCCAGAAGATCCTATAACTTCCCTGGCTAGCTGCACAGTGTTGCTATTGCCTTACTGGGAGCTGGTGGACTCTGTTTGGCATGGGATTGAACTTAAAACAGGCTCCAGAAAAAAAGCTATGTATACTCAGCTTTGAAGGAGCAAACTTGCCTGATATTGGAACAGAAATGAACCTGCAAGTTTTCTGAGCAAAAGTTGGATGTGAGTTGGTGACATTTTCTGGTGGAAAGGGAACTGTGAAGGAAAAAAACCCAGTAACGCACATGTTAAATGAACCAGTCAAGTGCAGACAATGGAAAAGCTGAAAAATGGATATGGGGGAAAGCATTTTGCGGTGGTAGTTATTTCTCACTGCAGTTCTTTATAACTTCCCAGATGGGAGATTCATGACCCTAGGAGGAAGTCTGTATCCTCCAGGGTCTGGCCTGCGGCAGCCCATGACTCACTTGCCTACCAGGTTTAGCAGTAAGCTGAGAAACAAGCAAGACAGCAAAATATCTTCTGGAAATAGCAAAATGAGACAAATTAATTAATTGCTGGAAGAGTGAAAAAATAAACCTCTCTGCACAAAGGAGGGCCTGAGATGGAGAGAGAGTGAACGCTCATGCCACTGAGGACTCCAGAGGAGCTGGCATCCCAGGCAGCCAGCTCCATTCATTTGCAGGCGAAACAAATTCAGGATGCCTCAGTCTTAAAAAGTGAGGTAGGCGGAAATAGAAGATTTGAGGCTCTACCAGCCATTCCACCAGCAGCAAGATGGTTTTCCAGGGCGAAAGGAAGAAAGAGGATTTGTGAATCTACATTGCCATCTAATGGCAAGGAAGAGCTTAAAGCTTTCACTGTGGCCCAGAAATGGGCTATGATAGCAAAGAAACTGAAGAGGGGATGGTCCATACAGATGATGTCCTTTGGTCTAAAGGCAAATCCTTCTCTGCAATAGAATGGATCTCACTGGTGAAGGCAATGCAGCCAGCCTAGAGAAAGGAGGAGCAGTCAAAGTCTTGGGATAGAGGCTGCTGGTTCCTCTTCTTCTGGCATCCTCTCCACTCCATTCTGTATTAGCCAGGAACGTTAACATGCATATAGGATGGGATTTGCTTTCTTCTGGTGTACCAGATGCTGGCAGTGAGACAGGCTTCCCAAATAGGTGCATGTTTCAGGTGCTGAGTGAATTCTGCCATCCTATTCAAAACAGCGTCAAATTCAACATCTCACGTGTTCAGGACCCTGCTGGGAAATGCAGATAACCAGGATTATTTAAGACAAGAGGAAAATTCCCTTTGGATCTAGGCATGGGAAGAGTAGATCTACTATTTTAGTCACACACCCAGTACCTTGTCTGCATCTGTGGTAAGTAATGGATACTTGATGAGAAAGTATCAGAAAAGGAGTATTACAGATTGTTACCACCCTGCCGTACCATTCATGGTGGGAGACAGCCCTGCAGGGAGAACCCACAAAGAAAAGAAATTCAGTGAGACGTGAGGGTTTATGGATTTTTTTGTCATTTAAAAGGAAAAGCCAGGAAGAGCCAAGTTTTACTCTAGTGCCACCTTTGCTACAGTGGGCAGCTAATGATACGCCATATCATATAGTTTCTAGAACAGAAAACCTACGAGAGTGGACTATTAGGAGATACTTACACTAAGAAACTGAATGAAATTTGGTAAAGGATTGTCAACAGCTTCTTTCTTCTTCTTTGAAACGTTTCTAGCCTTGACACATGCAGCTTTGCGTATGAGGAGGTGTTGGAGCTCAGTCAATGTGAAAGAGGGGAAGGTGATCTTTTATGACCAGGAGTTTCGAATGGAGCAGGAGCTGGGGGAGAAAATGGGGGGATATAAAATGTCTGCTTTTCCCAGACAGCGAAATGGGACATGGTGTGGGTCCCAGCTCACTCCTGGGCAATGAAAAAGGAGCAAGGATTGAGAGCATAGAAAATTTTGAGACCTGCCAGACTTCAGGCCGCAGGTCCGACCCCCCCGCCCCAGTCTGTTAAAATGCCTGCTGTGACACGCTTCCCACGCAGCATGCTGCCAAAGAAATGAGCACACTCCTGAACAATCCAACTTCATTTGCTTCTGGTATCCTCTCATGTTTACACACCCAACCTTGCCAAGCCTTGCTAGGCCCAAACAATCCCTCTGAAAGAAAAGGAAAAACAAAGGAACACCCTCCTACCTGCCTGAAAAATAGGAAATATTTTGGAGGGCTCTTCTTTCTCTCTTGGTTGCTCACTGTTTCCCAAGCTAATGAAAGCCAGAGGCTGTGGGAGTGACAGGGTTATCATTACTGAGAGACCAGAGTGAATTTTTCAGGTACTTCTCTCCAGTTGGTGAAGCAGGGAGGGGGAGAAGGGAATGTACCTGGCTGAAGGGCTACACAGGGTGACATGTTCCTTGATGTTCCTTTCTAAATGCAGCTCTGAGTCATGCTACGGAGTTGATTAGAAAAATTATCTTCCTGCAGTAGAAATACAAAGGCAAAAGAGTCTTGTTAAGTGTTTACTTCCCTAGCCCTGATTCTGAGCCTGCCCAAGCCTGCAGCAGGAGAGGGGCTGGTGAGCTGGCTGGAAAGCCACCTCTGCTCATCTCAATAATCAGAAATTATGAAGAGGCTGGGAGGGCAGCCATAGAAACAGCTCGAAATGCGCGCCTAAGGCTACGTGCAGCTGTAATCCTGGGGAGAGGCGTGCATGGTCTTGCATCTGCCTCCATCATGTGAGTTCCCATGTGTGCCAGGTCAGACAGGGCTAACACAGTCCTTCCTGCCTCCGTTTCCTCCCCCACCTGATGTGTCTCCAAAACTGCGCCCCAAAACCTGTTCCTTCTGAAAAAGAGCTACAAACAGGGCACGTCCACTCCCCGTGGCATGTGTGAAACAGGCACACCCGTGCAGGGTCCAGTCTGGAGGCAGGGTGCCAACGATGGCGCGATCAAGGCTGGGAGAACCAGCCTCAATACTGAGCCCTGAGGAACACCGCTTGTGACCGGCCGCCAACTGGATTTAACTCCATTCACCACCACTCTCTGGGCACGGCCAGCCAGCCAGCTCTTTGCCCAGCAAAGCGTACGCCCGTCCAAGCCACGAGCAGCCCATTTCTCCAGGAGAACGCTGTGGGAAATGCTGTCAAAGGCTTTACTGAAGTCCAGGTAGACAACATCCACAGCCTTTCCCTCACCCACTAAGCGGGTCACCTTGCCACAGGAGTGCGTCTCCTCGAGCACTTCAGCGCTGGTCCATGATCACACCACCGACGCCGGGGACTCACCGTCAGCCCAAACCCCGCCAGCAGCCCCCTGCCCTCCGCCAGGGCCGGGCAGCAACCTCGCGCGGCAGGAGGGCAAGGGGAAACGCCAGCCGTGATGCTGATCAATACGGTTCATTAGTTTTTAGTGCCATTTCTGCAGGTTCAGCAGCCCTGTTAATTTAGTGCCTGACCCCGCCTCAGTTCCCAGGCTCAGGACCTGCCGATTTTATCTTTCACTGCTCGAATCATCGGACAAAAAATGCCCGTGAGGCCACCTTGTTGCAGCAGTACCTGCGGGCCAGAGGAGGAGAGGCAAATATGGCGATTTCTGGGGGGGAAAAGCATGTTTTGTTATGTGAGGTGGGCTGAGTATGGGTGCGCTCCGAGTAGGGAAGAGCCAGCACCGGTTTCCCAGTGAGCACTCGACCTACAGCTGTTAAAAATTCAAAGCATTATTTTATATATAGGGGGGAACCCGCCGAGCGGCTGAACCTGGGGTTACTTAACCGCTGCTAATGAGGGATGGAGGTACAGGAGGTGAGGGCCGGGCCTGGCCGGGGCTGAGGAGGGGCGGTGCGATCGCGCACAGCCCTCTGGGAGGGGTAGTCCTCGGGCGCGCCGCCATCTTGGCGCCTCCAGCTCAGAGCCCTTCGGGGCGGTTGCTGGCGGCCATCTTGGGACGGGGGGGGCGAAGCCCTCTTCATCAGGCAGCGGTGGGGCCGGCGGGGGCTGAGGCTTTGGTTTTAGTAGCAGTGTGAGCATTGGTTTTAATTTGAGTCAAAACAGCAGTAAATCTCTCACAAAAGGCAGCCTGAGCAGCCTAGCGAGTGCTCTGACTGGCCCGGAGGTGCTTTGGGGATGGTTTGTGGGACTCTGGATGTGCTTATAGGGATTGTGCTGGTTCTGTGTCCATTCTGCCATCACGTTTAGATAAATAAAGGGCATATTTTCCTTAGAAGTGTCTCTTGAACGCCTTTCAGTGCCGCGCCAGCTCTCTCATGAGGATGAGGGAGCTCCTGCGTCTTGTGCTGAGTCTTTTGGTACCCCTTATGGCTGGGGATGCTGCAAGCGCTTCTGAGAGAAGGCCTGAGAGGGTTTGTGAGGGTGTGCGGAGAGTTTAGGCTGTGTGTCGCCTGGGAGGCTCTGGAGAGCAGGGCAGGGGCAGAATCAGCGGGGAAAGGGTCATGGGGTGGTTAACGGGACCTGAATTTGGGAAAGACTAGACTAGACTATCAAGTTGGAAGGGACCCATAAGGATCATCAAGTCCAAATCATCATTTACATCACTGTTTTTTGCTTAGGCAATGGAAAAAGGCATCTGGTTTAACCGAAAAGAAAAATACGACAGAAAGGAAGAGCACGTGTCAGTGTAACTCCTTTGGGAAGGCACCGTTGAAGCTAACCCCTGTGGTTTTGCCCTAGAAGTGGCGGAATATGAGGGTGTGCAGGTCGCTGTGTAGCACAGTCAAGTGCTCTCAGGCTGCCCTGGGAGGTGGAGTGAGCCCTTGCTGCAGCCAGGGCAAGGCAGGTGTCAGGCACTGTGAAGCTAAGCTAGAGCAAATGAAGGGATGGGAGAGGACAGCTGGGGCATGGAGATGTGTTTAATAAGGCTGGAAAAGCAAATAGGGCTCATCCCACGGCTGTTGGATGCTCTTGTTGGTGTCCTCAGCGGAGCTGCTTCTGATGCTCTTCCCAGAGCCTGCTCGTGCCTTGTCTGACAGAGAGAAGGTAACTGTTTCATAAAGCAGAGGAAATAATTTAGTGTTCATCAGACTGCAACTTCAGGTGTATTGTTCAGTTCCCAAAGTATTTAGTGAGTGAAATTTCAAATTGAAATTGCCTTTGAGCCTGAACTTGGTATCTAAATCTGACCTCTTATGTATTACACTATTACAGATTATAGCTAGTTCCTTAACACCAGTGCTTATTTTCACAGAAAACAAACCTGCTGTCTCATAACATATCCTGCATCTTTTTATAACATAAATTTAGCTACCTCTTAAGTGTAGATTTTGTTTTTAATTTTATTTTATGCGTGGATTTGTTGTGGAATAATCCAAAAAGATCCGTCCCTTTCCTTCATTAGTCTTACGCAATTATTGCAAGAAGCCAGGCCATCCCTATAGGTCTTTTGGGCTGTTTAATTGCTCTACAAACACGGAGGGGTGCTAATAAGCTTTCTTTCAAGCATGTGTTCATATGTCAACACTTTTGCTTCTGTCAGAAGCTTAAAAATGGAAACAGTTTTCTCTTTAAGAAAACAGGACCCAAATAAGGAGATGATGGAGTGCTGAAGATTCCTCTAGTGAGCCTGTTCCAGCTCATTCCTTAGAAAGGCTGTGTATGAAAGATCAGAGAAGAGGCCAGTAGATCTGGGTTTTGTCCAGGGGTCTCTGGGTTTAAAGCTCTCTACAACCACTTGAGCTCATTTTCCCTGTGACTGGGCTGGGTACAACTTCTTTCTCTGCCCAAGCTGTTGAAAATTTAAAACTTTACTCTTCCAGATTCTTTCAGTTGCGTGACAGATAGAACCTGTCCTTCAGCAAAAATGGAAGCTATCAAGAAAAAGATGCAGATGTTGAAGTTAGACAAGGAGAATGCCATTGACAGAGCAGAGCAGGCTGAAACGGATAAGAAGGCAGCTGAGGACAAATGCAAACAGGTAAGCAGAAATAAAATCACTGTGTATGCCCTGTGGAAATAAGTGTAACAAAATACTATGTTGCAACTTTCTGATTCAGAACGCAAAATAATTTGAAGTCGGGTTTTCTGCTAATCTTTTGAAGTCTTTTTGCCTTTTTGTGATGTTGCACTCATACAGCCAGGGCTTCTCTTTCCAGCCATCTGAGTCTTTGCAAAATGAGCACTATCCACAGGTTATTAAGAGTACTTTGTCTAAGTTTTCTTGAATCTTACATAATTGCCTTAATTTTCTTGTGCTTGTGAATCCATGGAAAAGGCCTGACATTCTCCAGATCAAAGCTGTATACCTTGAACACCTGTAGGACTAGTGTTAATACCTCCTGAAGAGTCAGCTGTGTCTAAACATTAATTGAGCCTCTCCTTGAAGTGAATTAATAAAGTTCACTTGACTAGTCCTTGGTGTACAGAGTACCCCTTAGAGGTGCCAGCTGTGACTCAACAGTAGGTATGTTGTATCATTTTTGTGTTAAGAAAATCAGAAATATCTTAATTTGAAAGCTCTTCTTTTAACTGAATTTTAGTGATAACATTTTCATATTATTTTGCCTTTCAATGTTCTTTATTTTGGGTATCTCCCTCATATTTGAGGTATAGTATTTTCAGAATGATCTTGAAATGTAACTTGCCTGCATTCACATTTCTTACAGCACTTCCTGTAAAATTACCTCGTCTTTTCCTTTTACGTCCTCTAAATGTGGCTGCTTCTACTACATGTTCCAGACTGCTATAATGGTTATTAGCATTCATTTGGCCAAACGTGTCTTATGTTCAAGTTCAGTTTGAGATCCTGGATGATGTTACTTAACTTTCAGGGCCAGCTGCTGCTGTCTTCCCCCTCTGCCCCCAGCATAAGGAAAACTACTCATCTCTTCTGTGTCATTACAGTAAGCTTCTACAAGCTGCACACATCGTCCTGTGTACATAGTCCCTCTTTCTTTCCTACCTTCAGAGGTATTGATCAGGTGCTGTTCTGTTGGGCCACAGTTTCCCCAGCTAATCTTTCTGCACTCAGGAACAGCCACAGCAGATTTTTATCCAGAGCGGTTAATGGTGATTGAATGCTTAGCCTTCCTTTACATTGAGTTATCAAAGGCGATTTCCTATGGAGTGATAAATGACACACCTGTGGGAATTTTTAAGTATCTATATGAGGGTAATTCACAATAAAAAGCTAAAAGAGAAATATAAGTCTTTAATCTTACTCCTCTTTTCTGAATTGTCTCAAATTTTTCAGCTTTTTTTTTTAATGTGGGCACAGTACTCAAGTAGTGATTTTAATGTCATACACAAAGTAAACATCACCTCCTTCATCCTGCTTACTGTCCCTCTGTTAAAGCATCCGAGCAAGCTTATTCAGTTCTCTCACTGTCTGGTTACTCTGAGTAAAAGTATAGCAACATAACAACGTTCAAGAATAGCACACTACCAAAAATGTTGTTAAAGCTATCTTTGAAGCTAGAATGAAGAAAGTCAGCGCACTAAAACACAAACTATTTTGAGTGAACTATTTTGATAGACTAAATGTATGTGAAGGCAGAGCTAAATGGTTAAATCAGTTTCTCTGCAGACTGAACTGTTTTGTATTGCAAATGAAACGATGGAGCAGATGGGTTTGCAGGCGCACCCTTATCAGCAGCGAACCTCCTGATAATGTAAATTCTTCAGGGAGCACGAGACAGTTTGTCATTAAACAGTCTCCCGGCAGGTTATAAATAGTACCATTCTAGCGTACAATATGGATTTATATGGTATGGAGGAGAGAGTCTGAACCTCATGGTAGAATGGAGCGTACCTTGTTGGCCCACAATTAGTCAGAGAATAATTGGGGTTGGAAGGTACCTCTGGCCATCGAGTCCCACTTCCCGCTTACCACAGGGTCTGTCGTGGGCCAGACCCGTTTGTTCCCTCCAGCTTCCAGAGTATCACGTTGGGTTTGAAGTGTCTCAAACAACATACAGAAGATGATTACGGAACGACCACTCAGTTTTTCCAGCTATACAGGAATTGAATAGTTTCCTAATAAATCATCAGGTAATAATGTTAGAAAAAAACACAAGGATGTAACTTTGAAACATTCATAATTATGCTGTAGAATTAACTGCTGCAGGGTGTTGTGGAGTCCAAAACAGAAATGAGGTGACAAAGGGCTTACACCAAGTTTTGTATTAAACCAGGTGCTGTGTGCGCGGTGGCAGGGACGGTTGTTCTAAGGACGATAGGTTTTTAATGATCTTTCCCTGGCAGCTGCTACCGCTCATTCTCAGACCTCTTGCCCCAGCAGAACTTTGATCTGCTCTTTTGTGACTCTGTGTATGTTATGTTAGGTTAAAACTAATAGTAAAGAGAGGTTTTAACCATGTTCAACTGTAACTGATAATACATTAAAACACTCGCTTTGTTGTTTGTTTTTTTTTTTTTCTCTCTTGAAAGGTAGAGGATGAGCTGGTAGCTCTGCAGAAGAAGTTGAAAGGAACCGAAGATGAGCTGGACAAGTACTCGGAGGCTCTCAAAGATGCCCAGGAAAAACTAGAGCAGGCGGAAAAGAAGGCGACTGATGTACGTACCTACGGCTAGTATCTGCCTGGCACTGTGCTCTATTTTGTACGTAGCCCAGCTATGATAAGAACCGCTGGGAACGTTTGTGTTGCAGTACTTTGATTGGGGCATAGGAAAGGCAGTGTTACGTTTCAGGTACGCGTCTCCTGTCCCCTCTGCCCACATGAGCTCGGGTGGCAGTTCTGCCCCGGCAGCCAGCACCGCTCGGGGCTTAACGGGTGCCCAGAGAGGGGCTCAGGGGGCTCCAAAAACGGGGAGAAGTGTTTGTGGGCGGGAGTCCTTTGGGAAAGGTGAAATATCCTTTAATGGCAGTAAACAAAATGGTGGTGTTCCAGGGAAGCCGGGACAGCAGCGGGGAGGATGGGCTGTGGCGGAAGGATGCGGTTTGGCTTCAGGCTTAACCGCCAGCCCCAGCCCCCCGCCCCGCTCCTTTTGCTGTCGGAATCGGTAGTTTTAGCTTCTTTCTCGTCTGCGTGGGCCCGAACCCGGCCGTAACAAACCGGAGGGCCGAACCCCGCCGCTGGGGTCCGCGGGGCGGCCGGGGTGACCCGGGGAGCCCGGGAGTCCCGCAGCCGGTTCGCCATCCGCGGGGGCCGGGGCGGGGCTGCGGCGGGGACCCCCGGGACGGGACGGGGATACGGGCCGGGGGAGGGGGGACGGGGACGGGAACGGGCGGGGCGGCCCCGGGGCGCCGCTGTCCCGGCGCTGCTTGCGCCGACTCCTCGGTGCTACGTCACCACCCCCACCTCCACCTCCAGCCGCGTGACGTCATCGGCCCATTGAAAGGCGCGGGGCCGCGCGCCGCCACGTGCAGCACCTCCGCGCCCTGCCCGCCGCCAGCGCCGCGCCCATGGCCGCGCCGAGCTCCCTGGAAGCGGTGAAGAGGAAGATCCAGTGCCTGCAGCAACAGGCGGATGAGGCGGAGGATCGCGCCCAGGTCCTCCAGCGGGAGCTGGACCTGGAACGGGACCTGCGGGAGAAAGTGAGACCGCCCGGGCTGCCTGCTCGCCTCTCTCGGTCGCTCTCTCCCGGGCTGCCCTGCTCCTTCCTTCCTGTCTCTGGCTCTCTCTCGCTGGGGCGCGCCCGGCTCTCCCCTGCGCCGGGAGGACGGCTGGGCCGCCGGCTGCCTTCGCTCCTCCGCTGCCCCCCTCGCTGCTCCGCTCCGCAAACCCCCTGCGGAAACCGCTGGCGCTGCCGCAGCGCCTCGCCCGCACCGGCCGCCGGGGGCGCCGGGCACGGCGGCGGCTCGTCCCGGCCGCCCGCTGCTTATCGCGCTTTGGGGCCGTTCCCTTCGGAAAAAGCCTTGCCAGCACCGATCGGCATCGGGAAGCGGTTACGAGTTTAGTAGGAAATGGCTGTTTAATTAGGAAAAAGCGCCGCATGACAACGAGCGGGGAGTTCCCGCCTCTCGGCGCCGCACCGCTGGCTCCAGCACAGCTGGGAAATGTCCGAACTGCTGGAAAATAACTTTCCATCCTGGTTTTCACAGAGAAATGAGAACTCTCCACTAGTGTGCGGCTCTCCCGGGGCTGGACAGCTGGTTTCACTTAGATTTGTGTGTGATCAGCCTTCCCGGCATCTTCCTGCTATTTTATCACATGTCAGCGAGTTAGTTTTACCGTATAAGGACTGCGGGCTGCTTCTGGGAGAGGTGGAGCCAGACTAACTCCAACTTCCCAGTGGCCCCGTCTCCATAGCTTTGGAATCTTGCTTAATTAAAATATGACTTAAAAGTGCCCTGTCTAGTGGAAGGAGTTGCAGACTGCCACATAACAGATGCCAGTTTTCTACGTGATTGATGCCTTGTGTGCAAATCGAGAAAGTTAAACACATAGGACAGGGTAGAAAACAAATGAAATGCTGGGTAATTTGTGACTAGAGGAATCCTGGGTCAACTTCCATTTGGATCAGTCGCTGAAATCCTTTCCAAGATGGCACAGCTATGAATGGAAACCACTTCCTCCAGCTTAGGAGGAGAAGTCAGGAACTAAATTTGCGAAGTTGCAGCAAACCACTTATTTTTTCAAAGTGTTTGACATAAAGCATAAAACAATATAGCCCATAAATGTGTTTTTTTTAAAAAAAAAAAAAGTTAATCTTATATATGGCAATCATGCTCAGATTTGGGGACTATTAAGTGCACAAACCTGATTAAAGTAGGGCTTTATTTTCCTTCAAATAACAAGCAATTATAGGAGCCATATCAATAAAAATGATGTATTTATGGACACCAATTTGTTCATATTGTCTGTGTGCAAGCATTTCTCCCAACAACCTCTCTGTTTATCTGGTCTGTTTTTTAAACAGTAGTAGTGTTTCCGATTACTGTGCAGTTTATTCAATAATACATAAACAGACCTTATTAAGAAATGCTTTCTGCCTAATCCCTTAAGTAGCACAGGAAGCAATGATAAAGGAAACTGAGCTTATTTTAAGAACGTAGTTAATTTTGCCCTGTTTATGTTACAAAGACAACTGGCTCTCCCGTGCTGAAGCCAACTGTATCTGCCCGGCTGACCGCTTAAAGATTATGTAGCATTTGCAGGCTAAGGAGCCCATAATGGATAATGAAATAGCTTTAACTTCAGCAGTGTGCTGTGACAGGATATTGCTGCAATCTGTGATGAAACCAAGAACAGAGAAATCAACTGTGAAGTTTTTGGAATGAGCCCTTATGGAAACAGTTTGGTTTTTAACTTTGGAACCCTATGGGTAGACCCAGCCCTGTGAAGTGATCTGAAAACACTTCTCCATCGGCAATCCGTGTCGAATCCTTCGCTGTATGGCAGGAATGATAAGTACCAGTAAAAAAGAAAGGAGAAGCACATACTCCATACCTTGACATTCCTGAGATGCCATAGTTTAAGCAAACAAAAAGCAGAGACAGAAAGGATCTCGGAGCTTCCCTGAATGTAGCAAGGAGAAGCCTTTGCAGTTTTAAGGAAACTGATTAGTTGAGAACATTTGTCAGCCAGCGAGCGGCTGGTCCATAACCCGAGTTCTGGGTGGTTGTGTTTCACACAGGCCGAAGGTGAGGTGGCAGCGCTGAACAGACGTATCCAGCTCGTGGAAGAGGAGTTGGATCGTGCCCAGGAACGGCTGGCCACAGCCTTGCAGAAACTGGAGGAGGCTGAGAAAGCAGCGGATGAGAGCGAGAGGTATGTTTCCTTCGTTTCCTTTTTTTTTGGGGTAAGAATTTGAATATATATGAATAAAATATTCCTGTATAATTTAGTATCTGGTCAGAGACCCACAACCAGAAGTGCGTTTTTTATAAGTTTAAATGAGTAATTCTGTTAGCCTTGAAGAACACCATAGTGTGGTCATAATGGGCCACTTTTTGGTTACAAATACTGAATTCCACTTTGGGACCTTTGAGGTAAGAGTGTTAAAACGCTTCTGCATTAAACACATTTGCTTTGACTTCTGCAGAGGAATGAAGGTTATCGAGAACAGAGCAATGAAAGATGAAGAGAAAATGGAAATTCAGGAAATGCAACTGAAGGAGGCTAAGCATATTGCTGAAGAAGCTGACCGCAAATACGAAGAGGTAAAAGGGATAAGGAAATGATTAAACGTACAGGAGAACTGCAGACGGCTTTGTTACTCTTTAGTTTAGTCATTCTTTGTACGCTTTTCACTGTGTGATGGTTCAACTTTGGGATGTTCAAAAAAGGGTAATTTTAATAGTGACTTTAGCAGCACCTTAGATATGTAATACGAAAACCACTGCAAAATCTAACTTACTTGGGGAAAAGGTCTGTCATGTCTGTACATGTACGTTTCAATCTAATTTCGTCACTGCACAAGTGCAGTGCTTTGAGAGAAACAACTAAGAAATTACAGAGTGCCTTGAGACAGCCATTGTCTCTTTACAGGTTGCCCGTAAACTGGTTATTTTGGAGGGTGAACTGGAGAGAGCTGAGGAGCGTGCAGAGGTGTCCGAAGTGTGAGTAACTTCAGATACACGGCAGCAGTTCAGAATACAGCAAAGGTCAAAGCTGTGTTTCATTAGAAAAGTCTACTACTGGTAGGCATGTAGTATACGTACAAAAGCTGTTTTGTACTGTATATACCCAGTTTTCTCCTTTCAGACTTAATAATTACTTCATCTCTTGTATTTTTAGACTTCTTGAAAATTAAATTAAGTCATAACAGGGACAGTAGTAATTTACGCTTCTTTTTTTTTTTTCCTGTAGTAAATGTAGTGACCTTGAAGAGGAGTTAAAGAATGTCACTAACAACCTGAAGTCTTTGGAAGCTCAATCTGAAAAGGTTGGTTCTTCCCGTAAACCAAGGGGTAGGGGCAAAGTCAAAACTTGTAATTAAAGTCCATAGAAATAGAACGAAAGTGAAAGGGTTTAGCTGACTGCCTGTTTAGCGGAGGCTGTTGGTAACGCTGAATCAGTTCTGCCCAAACCCGAGTCAGTGATCTGATAATTACCAAGCCACAACCTAAATCTCCGTTTCCCACACCAGTATGCTGCTGACTGCTCTTGATTTTCTGATACCGCTCTTTTTGTGGGTTTTGCCTTCTTCATAGCGAAAATTGTTAAAATTCTTGATTTCATTAAAGAGTTGTTTCTGGCTAGTCTAAATTGGCGCAGAAGGCTTCCTGTTCTCTTGCCCACCCAGCTGGTTTGTGCTGCACAAGGTGAGCTCGTTAAGGTCTAAGAGGACACACGAAGGAACTTGGACATCCCCAGTCTGAAAATGATGGTTTATGAGCCAGAGCTTGAAGTGTCTTGGTGAAGAGGAGACACGGGTGGAAAGGGTGTTTCCAGCTGCTGTAAAAGGAAAAGTGGTTATAAATAGGTCACAGGTTTGTAAACATCTGTTATTGTTGCTACAACTTCCCTTAAAGAGTGTTTATTGTTTTCACAGTACTCCGAAAAAGAAGATAAATACGAAGAAGAAATCAAGATTCTCTCTGACAAGCTTAAAGAAGTAAGTTTATCCATCCCCA
>RSEF01000028.1:4297748-4326362 GCA_003993805.1 Himantopus leucocephalus
GCAGCGCGGCCGTTCCTCCTTCCCGCGGTGCCGGGCAGCGCGGCTGTCGTTTTCCCGCCCGGTTCTTCAGCCATTTTTGTATAAACCCGGTAGGGGCCGTGCCCAGCAGTAGTGTCGCCCTCCGCCTCTTACTGACGTTTCGTATTAAACACTTTCTCCCAGTACCGACGCCTCCTCCCGGCCTTTTTGTCGCGTTTCTGTTCGGGTGACGTCACGGCCCGCCACGCTGCGGGCGGTTAAAAGCGTGACGTCGCTGTTCAACCGCCCAGCCTCGGCTCCCCCTCGCGCCGCGGCACGCGCCTTCCGCCCGCAGCAGGAAGTGACGCGCGCCGGCCGGCTGCCAATCGCGCCGCCGCTTACCTACCCGGGGGAAGGCCGCCAGCCAATGGAGCGCCGGCCTCGTGCACTTCCTGTCGCGCTCAGCCAATAAGCGCGCGGCGGGCGGTGATGGGCAGCGGCGGCGGCCCGTGGGGCGGCGCGAGGGGCGGGCGCGGCCGGAGGGGCGGTGCTCCGCGAACATGGCGAAGACGTACGATTATCTCTTCAAGCTGCTGCTCATCGGCGACTCGGGCGTGGGGAAGACCTGCGCGCTCTTCCGCTTCTCCGAGGACGCCTTCAACGCCACCTTCATCTCTACCATCGGTGAGCCCGGGCCGGGGGCGACGGGCCCCGCAGCGGCTCGGTCGGTTGCGGGGAGGGGGGGGCGGGCGGCCGCCGGGGCTCGGCGCTGGGTTCGCGGGGGGGCTCCGGCCCCGCTCCCCGACGGCCGCCGGGGATCGACTCCCCGCGCCCCTGCGGGGCGGCGGCGGCTCCGGCCGGTCCCGGCCTCGCTGCTGACCGCGGCGGCTCCTCGGTGCGCGGGGGGGAGCGGGCGCTGCCGCCCGAGAGAGCGAAAACGCGAGGGAAGAGCCTTAATTTCGCCTTGGGCAGAAACTGGGAGCAATTTAGTTGTTTCTTTTTTCAGGTATCGATTTTAAAATTAGAACTATAGAGCTAGACGGGAAGAGAATCAAGCTGCAGATATGGTAAGGCGGTTCTGTTCGAGTCGGTGTATCCGATAACCGGGTGTCCGTGCGGTGGGTGGTGCTGTTATCGTCCGGCCTTTACTCCAGTTGTGCTCTTCAGCACTTTATGATATCTTAGAAACGAAAAGATTGTTTTAGTGCATCTAAAGACTGGTTCAACAACACTTAATTACAACTTTGGGGTGGCTTTGCCTTGGGCGCGATGGCGTAGGTGCTTTGCCTGAGCCCCCACGTTCTGTCTGTTGCAGGGACACTGCCGGGCAGGAGCGATTTCGGACCATCACGACTGCCTACTACAGAGGAGCGATGGTAGGAGCGAGACGGGTGACACGACAGCTCACCCGGGCGGTTCAGCTGTCACGGGTGGATCGGACAGGTTTGGTGTGGGACACACACAACTGTCCGTCTGCCGGGTGGAAACTGCCCCGCTCAACACGGGGAGCGGCGCTGGGACTGTGGGGCAGCTCCCGGGGCAGGTTCCCTCTGCGACTCACGCTGTAAATACGCGTCCCGCGCACCTTATCTCGCAAGGCACAGACTGCGATTTAACGTTACATAGAATTGTGAACCAACTGTTCTAAAAATAGTCTTTGTTAAGTTGTTCCTTTCTGCTATGGACAAGTCTTTAACTCTTGCTTAAACTGAAGCTTGCTGAAACAATCTGTCTCCTTCTTAATCTTTAGGGCATTATGTTAGTCTACGACATCACCAATGAAAAGTCTTTTGAAAATATTCGGAACTGGGTCAGGAATATTGAAGAGGTAATTTCCCTATTTACTTACTGTAAATACAGTACTTACTATTTACTTACTTACTAAAGGTGCTGTTTCTTCCTCCAAAAGTAGTTCAAACTTAATTGCTTCAGAAGTTTCTTTTGAATTCGTGTGCTGAAGGGAACTTGGAAAATAAGTTGACTGGAAGTCAGTAATACCTTCTGGAGTGTCTTGATTAACCGTCATTGGTTGTGGTGGCACACGGAGAGCACCAGCTGGGGGGGACTGCGGCCCTTCTCGTGACGAGGGGACCTCAAAGTTGCTGTTTTCCTGCCACGACAAGTGACCTGAGAGCTGTCGTTGTGCAGGACGTGCGCTGGGGCTTGGGGAGCCCATAGACCTGCGGGAGATGCTGAGCACCGGCGTCTCGCTGTGATGCACCTGCCGTGTGCCTCATCTTTCTGGCAATGTTTGTCTAAAAACACCCGAGCCAAAGTCCTTGCTTTGATCTGTTTCTATCTCAGCACGCCTCGCCAGATGTTGAAAAAATGATCCTTGGGAACAAATGTGATGCAAATGACAAAAGACAAGTTTCTAGAGAGCAAGGGGAGAAGGTGAGTGCCACAGCTTTAATGTATTTCAACTCAGACTTTTCAGAGTACAAAAATTGCCTTTGTCACTGTGTGGATGCCTCTTTGGGACTTCGGTGGTATTCCTGAGCAGAACTATTGAACGTTTCCCAAGCTGTAGCTGCAATCCATTTCCCCACTCAGAGTAAAAAATGAGTCTGTGTTAAGAATTCTTATTGATTATCTGGTCAATAGATGTTAGGTGCAAAGCAAGAGATTAGATTTTTTCTTAGAAAAAAGGAAGAAAAAGCATGCTAGAGTTTGACATGTAGGAAATGTCTCTTTTTGGCTGAAAGGCACTGAAACAAGGCAGACAGGATTGTCTTTTCTGGCATCAGATGTTCCTTAGTGAAGGTAGAGAAGGTGCATCTGCGCACTGCCGATGTTACAAGACTGCCAGGATCTATGCAAGGAAAAAATAAAAGACAAAGTTGCAGATTGAAATGTGTGCAGGGTATAAAACAGCAGAACAAAGCCCAGCAAGAATAGATGCTAATAGGAGTGCGATTTAGTTCCTAATTTTCACAAGTTGTTCTGCTTGAGTAAATCCCCAAGTTGCTGTGACTCGCGCCGGGGGGCAGATCCTGCGCAGTTGGCTGTATTGCGAGCTGCTCCCACCATTATCCAATTAACATGAAACCTGCTTTTGTTCAGCTTGCTGCAAGTTTCGGAATTAAATTTATGGAGACCAGTGCAAAAGCAAACATAAACATAGAGAATGTAAGTACTGCAACCTTTATCTTCCGTTTATTGTCTTATTGCACAACCAGGCAGCGAGAACACTTGCCCGTCCTGGTCGGATGCAAAACTCCGCTGTTGGATACTGCAGATGGGTTATTTAGTACATATCTGTGCGTTCCATGAAGGCGTTGTCTAACCAACGTTATGCTAATTTATTTAAATTGAACTTGGTGCTTAGAGCGTACCACAAGGGTGTTGCAGCAGACTGTGTTAGAGCAGTGCACCGAAAAATTCAGCTCATGTCTTTGCATTCAATAACGTGATTGATAAAGGGCGACGTTTTCCCACTCGCTGAAGCCTGGAGGTGCCCCGCCGTGGGCAGCGCGTGCCTTTGGGGTTCCCGGGCTCAGAAGGGAGGTAGCTGGGTTAGAAAAGGAGCATTAAAACCTTTTGGGGGGGGGGAAAGACCTGAAAACTTGGCGTTCTTCAGGAGTTCAGTATACGTAGAAACTCAGGAAGGCAGCTTATTGCTAAAAAAATTATTAGAATATATTTTATTAGCCATGTAACACTTCACTGTTTTACTTGTCACAGGCATTTTTCACTCTTGCAAGAGATATCAAAGCAAAAATGGACAAGAAGTTGGTGAGTAACTTTACTTTGTCCGCACTGTATTTAAATAGGAAAGAAAAAACCCAACCGAAAGCCAAATAGCAAGTACTCTTTTGCAGTACATAAAAAATATTTTGTGGTCTCTTTCATGGGGATGCACTGAGGGTTATAGAAGTTTATTTTTAATTTTGTCAAGCTGCGCTCTGACCTTGGCTTATAATTGTCTCTGCATTCCAGGAATTAGCTGCAATGGTTGAGGATTTCTAAATAAAATTGTCTTTTATTTGTTTTATTGGAAGTCAAGTGAGTGGTAGAGCAGTTTAATGATATTTCTTGCTCCTGCAGTCTGAAAAACAGAATCATATAAATTAGACATTCAGGAGGCCCACTTCATCCTTCAGGGTAGTCTTCAAACTAGTAGGTGTAAAAAT
The DNA here is from genome assembly GCA_003993805.1 of Himantopus leucocephalus. Taxonomy (NCBI): domain Eukaryota; kingdom Metazoa; phylum Chordata; class Aves; order Charadriiformes; family Recurvirostridae; genus Himantopus; species Himantopus leucocephalus. The sequence goes on from RSEF01000028.1 coordinate 4,301,840, forward strand.
AGGTAAAGAACTAATTTTTTTGATAACTTTATCAAAAGCGTCCTGAGAAGCGATTGGGTTATCTCTTGTACAACAAATAAACGTGTATGGATGTCAGTTTGTTCCTTTTGAAATGAAGCTAATGAAGATTCCTCCTATGTTTACTGAGCGTTCCACCTTCATGTGACCAGGCGTGTGCTGACAGAGCTGCGATAGTTTGGGTCTTGCTGACGATTCCTGAGTGTTTCAGCAAGAGCCNCATGTCCTGTAACCTTTTTTTTTTTTTTTTTTTTTTTTTTAAATCTCTGCTGTCTTTTGGTTTATGGAAGGAAGAAGAATAGACGCAGTGTGTGTTAGTGGAAGCCAAAAGTGGCAGCTGCGGTTCTCTTGACTTCTCATAGCGGCTGACGTAGGGCTCAGCTGAGTGAGTGAAGACTCCTCTTGATTTTAGTAATGGGGTTTGTACGTGGCAGGTTTGATTCAACAAAAGGAGTAGATGAAGTATGGATGCTAGCAGCTGTTAAGTATAAATAAGTAACGTAATATTCTTTGCGTCTTCAGGAAGGCAATAGCCCGCAAGGCAGCAACCAGGGAGTCAAAATCACACCAGACCAGCAAAAGAAAAGCAGCTTTTTCCGATGTGTTCTTCTGTGAGGGACACGGCCTTAATCTGAGCATCCGCTCGGCTGAACTGGACTGTGCCTGTTCTGAGTGAGATTTCCTCTGTCTGTGGACTTAGCATTTTCAACATACCTTGTCACTTTGTGACCATCTGAATAAGAAATTGTTTATTTTAGTAATTGTCTGACTCTTCAATTTTGGAGATGAAAACAAGTTTATTTTTGTCAGGTTGCCACTGGGCACATGTATTGTCTAGCAGAGGGAGTACAGATCAAACGTGACCTGTGATACAGCACCTTTGCTGACAGGCTTCGATCTTTTTGTTCATGTCTGTAATGTATCCAAATTAGAAAGATGAAGTTACGATCAAAAGAAGAAACTGAAATGCCAATATTAATAAACTACAGGTATGTGTACATGATGCATGTGCATATCCATAGATGCACATAGATCAATGGCATCAAAACATCCCATCAATGCACTTACGTAAGCAGTACAGGCTTACACCTTTTCCGAAGGTAGAAGGAAGCTTTCTGCATCTCCACCTCTTTGCTACTACAGAGAAAGTCCTTTATCTGCCTGTTACTTCTTCAGTTGCGTTGTTCTAGACAATCCACAAGTACAATTGAAGTTTAAAAAAAATAATTCCTCCTCAGAGGAATCTCTATTTTTTTAAAAAACCAAAGTGTGCTGTAAATATAACGGATCCTTACCATCAAGAATTACTGTGTCCGTGTTAGACTTGAACGTGCTTAATTAAAGTACTCCAGACGTGTAGACACGTTGAACGGGAGATGATAGCTACAGTGAGTCCCATGCGAACGATCTGTCGTCTGTTCTTAGAGAAACAGACCCTGGTTGGGGTAGGGACCCTTATGCAAAATTTGTAATGTTACAATGGGCGGCTTTTCCTTCTCCAGCTGAGAACAACTCCAGATCTGTCATGACGTAGAAGCTAGTTTTAAATTGTGACAAGAAAATGTATTGCACTGCTTCCAGTTGTGTGTTCTCATGCACACTTGCTCACATATGCAAATAAATGTTGCACATATGAACACTTTCTGAAAGCAAACTTTTTTAAACTGAGATTTGCATTGCTGCTGTGTATTGATCATTTCAGATGTCAAGCAGCAACAGACCTATTAATAGCAGGCATCAATGCAAATGATGGTTAGTCCTCAGTGGAAATATTCCATGTATTTATTCCTATAAACACAGTCTATTACATTCCGATGTATAAAATGTAACAGCCAAGTAAATCTCCAAGGGAGCTAATTGCCCTCCATTCAGAGGCTGCAAGCCTGACTCTTAATTAGACTGACAAAAGGAGCCAGTAAGAGCCATCTACTTCAGTCTGATGTCAAGTGATTGGAATTATGGTATATTTAATTCAAATGAACATATCAGCTGTGTCCTGCAACTCACTGGAATTGTTAACATGCTTTGTTTACATTGACAACTGCACTTAAGGGTAAAATTAAAGCTGATTTTAAAGTTAATGAATTTACTCACCAGTTTTGTTTTCTTCAAGTTTGTGGTATTGTATTCTGGCCTCAAAGTAGCACTTGTAAGTATTACTGTAGTTAAGGATCTATCAGATTCATAATTAAAGCTTATAAATCTGCAGCATGCAATTGGGCTCAACAGGAACACTGCCTGTTTTTCTAAAATGGAAAAAGGAAATTTTACTGTATAAGTTACCAGTTTATAAAAATGCATTTTATATACTACCAACTCTCTTTTTTTTTTAATAGCTAGCAGATTACATTAAGCTGTGTTTATGATTAAAATCATACGTAAAGCTTTCCTCTAACCAGAACCTTATGATGGGGTTTTTTTTGTTTACTTGTGGCTTTTTAGCGTGAGGACTTGGTGAACGTGCACCATAGTGGATTACACACAGCTGTATTTGTAGGATAAAATCCTGTTAAGCTACTGAAGAGCCTTCTAGTCAGTATATGCTTCAAAGTGTAGTTAATACAGCGCTGTAGATGGGACAAGCAATGCTGCTGTCTTGAGATAAGGATGCTTTTAAAGAAATGCTTCAAGAAATTACTGAGGCAGAATTGGGGAGGTGATGAAGGCATGGTCTGAATGTTGTTTTCCTACACAAAACAGATATGGTTAATGATTTGGTTTTGGCTTAGCAGTAAATGTGGATTGTCGCACATCCATCCTTCTACTTTAACGTAGCTGGATGTTGCAGCCAGACTTATTTTTCAAAGCGACTGGAAAAATAAGTGGTTAATAATAACTTGATATCGTGGGCTGTCCACCACGATACTGAGTGTTGCCTGTTGACAGTATCTCAATCGATAACTCATCTTGAGATGAGAAAGAAAACCATAATTATCTACAAGGGATTAAAACTTGAAGGATGGAATTGTGTATTTCACTCCCCATTTTCTAAATCTTAAGTTACTCTTTTTGCATTCAAAGCTAACTCTGTATGTGAATACCTTTTGTTTAAACTTATGCTGGCTGTTGCACATGTTTATATGCCTAATTAATAGCATGATTTCCTCTTACAAAATGATTGGGTTTACTCAAGGAACAACTACATTATTGCCCGATCTCAGGAAGTTTCACGCAGTTACTGTGACTACAGTCATCACTGTACTTCTAGGGTATACGGACTCTACACAAAAATTAAATCCATGTAAGCAATATGAAACTTAAAATGCAAATGTAAGACAAGAAAAGGTTAAAGACACTGCAGTTGCATGTATGCTTGGCTATGTGTCGCTAAATACGGACATCAGATCTTGGATAAGTACGATATAATATGTAGTTGATGTTTCCATCACATAATGAAATTACTGTGGTTTTTTAAGTATGAAAGTTATGGAAAACACAATGATCAAAAGAGGTACTGCCTAAATACATACAGTGATGTATTTATAGATAAGCTTTCTTTAATTAAGGAGTTAAAAATCTGAAATTGGATACAAAATTTGTAAAACTGAGGAATTTAAGTAGATATGAAAAACTAACAATGTGCTGACTACACATTCTCCGTGTCTAAATGCCACTAAAATTTCAGGTAACTGATTAACACTTGGTTTGTAGAGAAACAAACCCATTTTTGAGCATGTTCTCAAATTCCCTTACTTTAATGAGTATCATAGAATTCTGTGGTTGACCGTATTTTTGAGGCTGGTTGCAATACTTCAAGTAGTCTTTGCCCTTTCGGGTATAGACCTGTCAGTAGCCCGTCTGTCAATAAATGGTGGAACTGCCGTTGTAACACTTTGCCATTTTAACACTTAGGTTGTCTAGGTCCTATGCTGATAGGCACAACTTAGATGTTCCTTGACATCAGAGCCTTATGCCAGCATCAGACTTTCAGCCTCAGATTTATAAATCCTATGGATTATTGTAAGTCTCTTTACTGCTGCTGAAAATTATTTGGTGTCTCTCCTTTCATGTGAGATGCTAATCATCTCACAATTGTTAAAGGTTTTATTGTTGTGGTGGCGGTGTCTTTGGCTGATGATCTTGCTCAAATAATACCGTGGTTTCTTGTTCTCTTGGACTTGAAATGGCTGGTGTTTGTGCTGGAGAGGAAGTGGATTAACAGCTGTGTAGAGTATGGTCTCCATTTGTACTAGAAGTTCATAGGGGTTGGGAAGGAATGACGACTGACTTCTGTCTTCATTTATAGATTAAATAAAGACCTGTTCAATTGAACATTAATGGTAACGTGCAGTCTGATTATTTCAGGCTGCCTTATTCTTTGACCCGTCTCTTTCACTGATCATTGGAGTTTTTCTTTCTGTAGGTAATCCAAGTGTAGCAGGCTGGTCCCCCTAGCATTTCTGGGGGGATCATACGCTTAAGCGTGAGTTGGGACTTACAACTTTGTTTTGAAGGGAACTTAATGCATCCTAATATTTTTAAAAATAACTGTAAATCGTGTTTTTAGAATGACCACTTTTGGCTGCCACCCTTCCCACATTACAACTGCTTTCTTAAACACTTCTCATTGATTTTCATGTTTGTATTAAAAACAAAAACTGTTGTTTATTACAGTATGTATGTTTTTACTCTGTTGTACAGGACCCTGAGCACTGCATAAATAAACTTCTTATGAAAAGAGAGTTTTACAAACTTAGTTTGTCAGTCTTGTTCATCATTCATGAATACACATTATTATGTGGAAAATAGGGTGTTTCTAAAAATGAAAGAGAGGAACAGGAACCTAGGGTAGGCTCTTTTGTCCTTTAAAGTGTGTTGACTTTTCATTATAAATTCTGAAATGGAGAGCTCTTCTCTGTATTCTTTGCAGAACCTGTAATGGGCTTCTGTGACACACTAGGAGAACACTTCAGCAAGTTGATTCACTGGACCATTTGCTAAGACTGTTAAAGCTGATCATAATGTTTTTGAAACTATTTTCAAGGGGTTTTACTGGATAAGGCATTTTCTTAGGATTTTTTTTTAGAAGCTATAATTTCATACAAGTTCCTTTACTACCTGGTGGTGTCTGAACTTTAAAAAAAAATATTTTCCATCTCACTGTCTAGGCCAGATTTGTTCTAGCTGGGGGAAATACACATTTTGTTAAAATTACAGGGAAATCTTGGTGAAGAGCTTAAGGAATTGTTCCTTTTAAAGAGATAAACAAGAGAGAGAGTTCTCTGACTTGTTCAGTTACCAGAAGTTGTCCTCTTTGGTCCTCTCATTTTGCTCTCTCATGGACAGTAATCTCAGGTGAAGTAATCGTTGTTGAAGGTTCAAGAAGTACTTCTGTCTACATGTTTCATGAGACTCAGATTCGAATGTGGAATGTGCTATTAAAAAAAGGAAGTAATGATCACTTATGTATCACTCTATTCAAAGGGATTCACTACAATTAATCCTAGGACTCTACAATAAACTGGAAAGCACTTGCAAAGAATAGGTACATTAAATAAATGCAAGATTTGAGTGCTGCTTTGTGTAAGACGTGCATCAGAAACCATATTAGGACTATGTTACACATTGAGTGAGCTAATCTCATATACTTATCAATGGAGCCTAAGTGCTAATATTAACTTTTTAAGTTACGAGGACTTTTTGTCATGTAAAAAGTACATTGGAGGTTCAAAAAGCAATTCAAGAAGCCTCCACGCTTTTTCAGGCATCGGTTTTTGCAGTCTTTGCAGTGGGCGGCTCTACTAGAAACTATCAGGGAGGAGTGATGATCTGTAATGGCTGAGGAGACGTAAAACCACACTTCAGAGACTTCTGACAAAAAAAACTAAAAGCAATTTTGTGTTAGAAATTAGAAGTAAATATTACCTGAGGAAATCTGGAGCTCGTATTATCATACGCTGAAAGTCTTCCAAAGACAGTTTGCCGTCATTGTCTACATCAGCTTCATAAATCACCTTTTCACATACAAGGCTAACTTCTTCTGGGGTAAGTTCATTTCGGGTTAGTTTGTTAACAGTTTTCTCTAGATCTGATTTGCATATGTAATCATCATTGTTAAAATCTGTCAAAGGAAACAAAATGCACTCAAAGTGATGAAAGTCAGCATTTTACATGGTTGACTGCCAAGACCTAATAGGAAGGGTTTGGTTCCTGGACCATAAGGTATTTGTATAAGTAGAACTTTCAAATCGGAAATGAAGTTTTGCAGTTATCCATATTTGCTTGTATAAAATTTCAATAACAAAATAAAAATCCTGGAATCATTTCTTCTTATCTTACATAAGGGTAACAACTGTAAATAGTTTAATGGCTAAACATAGTCTAGCCGTAATTTAAATCATTCTAGCAAATCAGTACTACTGAACTACATGCAAGAAATAGTATGAAGCTAAAGGAAGAGAAGGGGCTCTTCAGTTTTGCTGAGAGTTCACTTTTTTTAACATCTCTGCTGTATCATGTAAAGTTTAAATCACAAAAAAAGTTGGTTGGTTTGTTTGATATATTGTTTGGCTTTAGCTGATCATGAACAAAGTAACTGAAAATGGTACTGTAAAAATAAATCTTTATATTTGTCCTTGGAGAAAAGTGCTGGAAGTGTGCTTCCCTGCCTCCCACCTCCCCCTACCAAAACCACCCTACAGATTTACGGGCAGCCAAATCCCTTGTGCTGCACTTTTCCAAGCAGCCCCTCAGGCAGAAGTATTTCTTAAATGTTTATCAGCTCTTGAAAACTGCAGATAATTTCAGGTTGTAAATTTTGTAGTAAATCCTAACCCTAAATAAGTAAGAGAAGAGTAGAGACAAAAGGATAAAGAAGACTAGAAGTTTCTAGGAGAGAGAACAGGCATTCAAATGCAATGAGAAGGAAGGCTGTATTAAAAACATACCTAACTAGAAATCATTATGGTGGCAAAATGAATATTTTGCATCCCTACATGAAGCTGCAGATTTTCCCCAAAGTTTACTTTTCATGTGTGTCTCACTCACCGTAAATTTTAAAAGCATAATAAGCTTTCAGGTCTCTGGGAGCCATTTCACTCAGCACTGAAAACATGTCCAAAAAATCATCTAAAGTCATATTGCCGTCTCCATCCTCTGAGAAAACCTCTGCTATCCGCTGGCGGAAAGGATTGTCCTGGGAAACAGAACGCAGGAGCAAGGGAAGGTCATCTTTACTAGCATTTATTTCAGTGCAGATAAGACATCATGGGAGTGAGATTATTTCTGTTGTAACCCCTGGCAAATACTCCCCTTTCTGCTATTATGTTCTTGTCTAATGTTGTATCAGAGGTAGACATAACTGCAGCTTTCTTTAACCTTTGTGCAATTTCAGGGTGTTTTCAGGGAATCACTAGAAGGTTCCAGAAAGACTTTTAACTTCAATAGCCAAAATTTAATTGTATTTCAGCCTCCAAACAATTAGTACTGGATGAATTATTAAAAAAGAGTAGATTAAACTGAAATGTGTCACTCGATTCTAGTTGTGTTCCTTGCTCTGTACCTTCAGCTCTGGCATGCTGCCAATGAGTTCATAGGGAAGTGTCACGTCTGGTTTATCTGTGTAGTCGAGTGGAACTAGCTGTGGGGCTAGGTCCCGGTATCTGTAAAACAGCCTGAAATAGAAAGAAAGGCTTGTTTAGGGAACACTGAGAACAATTTGTTTGCCTTTTCCGTATCATTCTTCTCACTTTGCATCCCTTACCAGACAGATGATCTCAGTCACTAAATAACATTTAGTATCCTCTGTAGCTGTTGGCGGAAGAGACAGTATTAAAAAGAACAACATAGTGTAACTGGTGAATAATACAAAGCCTTCATGCTTACAGAACAATTAGGTGAAAATGCTCACACAAGTCAGGCAGCCAAACCGCCAGATACTGTGTACCTGAAAAGAGATTTTTACAAAGTTTCAGATTCGCTTCTACATTGCCAGCAATGGTATTCAGGCCCATTGTGTAGTTATGATTTATGTGCTTATGATAACATGGCACAAGACCTTCAACCTGAAGGTCCACCTAATCAGTTTCCAAATGCGCAAAAACTTGTTGCAAGGCATAAGGGATCTGTTTTCCATGTCCACAATGAACGTGATCAAAAATAATGGGCTTCAGCTGGAGCATGAAAGATTCAGTTTAAATGTCAGAATAAAACCCTGAATGCCTAAAAGCCTTGGGCAGGAAGAGAGAGACCTGGGACCAGGGTTTTATCCACCACAAATATCTTCCTGGTTTTCCATAGAACTCAGGTTCAAAAGACAGAAAATGTGCATAATAATGTGAATGTATTCACCACTTTTTCAGCGTGCTATTTGCTTCAATTCTTGTGCTACAGTAAGGATCCCATTCACAGCTGTTATCAACAAAACAATAGGACAGAATTTTAAAAGGGATCCTTATCAATAATAAATGTCTTATTCATGATACAGTTATGGTTCTGGCCTCTATTTACCACATGGAAAGGCAGACAGATTTGGATTTCAATTATTATTACACCATCATTCATATTTTATCCTGGATAGAATTCATACACAGATATCAAGATTCTAAAGCAGGACATGCTCCGTACAAAACTGTCACTTGTGCTCTGCCCTTCACAGAAATTAGCAAAAAAATGTGTGATGACATCTTCAGAGATGCAGAAACTGAACACTTCCCTCTCTGTTAGTATGCCCAATGGGTAGGAAAAGGCAAATGCAACTTCAATATTATGGACGTTACTATCTGGGTAAGTATTTTTTATGAGAGGAGAACAAGTTGAGGTTTTCAGTGAAGGCTCTCAGCCCCTCATGAACAGAATACTGAACCTGTCTTTATTGGACCCTTTGGCCAGAGATTAAATGGAGTGTGGAGTGTTTGATGAGGTGCATGAAGGCTTTGGGAAAAATTCACCTTAGAGTATCAGGATAATTCTTTACGTGAAGACATGAAAAAAACCTGAATAAAATTTGACATATCCATTAAGGTTTTTATAAAACAGGCAAAGTATCCCAAAGAACAACAGTATACTTTGAAGCATTTGTCATAAAACAAGGTAAGGGGAACATGGATGTCACTGGCAAAGTACGTACTAAAATACAACTTGTTGCGTTTATTTCTGATAGACTGCTATGTTAATATAAAATTTAGAATTCTGGTTCAGTTTAGGATAGATAACATAGGGTTTGTACACAAAAAAGCAACAAAAATTCTCAGATTCCCCAAAGATACAGCTTTAAATTTGTGTAAATCCATTTAAAAATTATTTCTAAAATACCTCACCCTATATGTAACCTGACTTTATAGCAATCTCTGCCCTTTACCCACAAAATGCAAAAATAAGACTCACCTCAGAATTTCTTTCCTTGTAAAGAATGTGCAGTCCTGTGGAATAAGAAAAGATATAACATTTAATGACAGTTTTTAGCATGCATTGGCCCAAACCTCTCCCATACAGTGACTTAAATGAAGTTATATTGTAATATATGTGGTCAATCATTAAAGCTCTCTCTTTTTGGCATGTAATGAGGAGTATTTTATAACCCTTCTCCTTGACGTAAGAATCAGACTATGTTACCAAAATCTTTGCTGTAATTTAGTACTCCTACTTAATAATTTTTTTAAAAAATTGTTAAAAAAAACCCCTTTGCCATTATTCAATGTTCTGTTCAAACAGCCATTTAGTTTGTTTTATACCTGATACGCATCCAGTTGCTCTGGAGTGAAAATGGTTTGCTTGTTGCCCATTTCTAGCTCTGAATGTTGATTCTTGTCCTATCATTCTTTCCTCAAAGGCACCTTTATAGGAGGTCTGGATATTTAGTTATTAAAAGCTGCAACAATGAGGTTCAGGTATAGCAGAGGATCAAGTAACCAGCTTCCTTATTCCACAGGCTGCAAAGTATCATAATAGGAGCATTTCATCAAATCTTTAGTCTGGCTACTTAAGGCTCTTATCCAGCATCACTCACCTGTCTCCTGTGTGCACAACAAAGACTCATGTTACAGTATTTAGCCAAACAACTAATTACTGCTTGTTTGTGTCTTTGAGGGAGCAGGTAGACTTCATGGACCGTGTTTTTTCATTCCTTCAGATATGGTAAATTAACTGAAAACTGTTAGCAATGTCTGTCACCTTTAAGAATTAACACCAAATGCTAGAAATTAGAAACAGCAATGGCAACCCCTTGTCTTTTCCTCCTCACTTTTCCCTGTAATACACATTGTACACTAATGCTAGTGTAGTTTGTACTGGGGGTAGTATCGATAAAGTTCGCACACTGCCTTTTATTCTGCATTATCTGCTAGTACACATTACCACTAGTTAACAGTTATTAGCGTGATATGATTTATATAGTGATACATATAACACTGGAAATACATGTGAGTATATAGTTCATAGATGTGAACAGAAATGTGATGTTGCAGGCTGTATGAAATACGGAAAACAAGGGTAGGAGAAGGAACTGACAGCGTATGTCAGGCTGCCTTATTTATTGATCAGGGGCAGGCTGTAAAACAGAATCACAGAACGGTGGGGGCTGGCAGGGACCTCTGGAGATCATCCAGTCCACCTCTCTGCCAGAGCAAAGTCCCCCAGGGCAGGGTGCACAGGACAACGTCCAGGCGGGGTCTGAATCTCTCCAGAGAAGGAGACCCCACCGCCTCTCTGGGCAGCCTGTGCCAGTGCTCCGCCACCCTCACAGGGAAGAAGTTTTTCTTCATGTTCAGATGGAATGTTCCCTGTTCCAGGTCGTGCCTGTTGTCCCTTGTCCTGTCGCTGGGCACCACTGAAAAGACTCTGGTCCCGTCCTCTCGCCACCCGCCCTGTAGATATTGACAAGCTTTGATGAGATCCCCTCTCAGCCTTCTCCAGGCTCAACAGACCCAGGTTTCTCATCCTTTCCTCATAAGAGAGGCGCCCCATTCCCTTGATCACCTTAATTTCTCGGTCATTCCTACCACCCGGCTGGGTGGGCCCCTCTGTCCGGCGGAAAACCTATTCACCTCAGCAAAGAAACACCGGCCTCAATCACGGGCGCGCCTTCAAATAATCAAAAATTATTCAGCATTGTTCCTTTCGGCGTGGAACAAGGTGTGTGGGGAGGGCTGGGGCTGTTTTTGGGGTGTTTTTTTTCCGGCGCAGCCCGGGTCTCTGGACTTGCCCCTCAGGGCGCCTGCGGCCCGTGGCGGGTTTCCCCTCACGGAGGGGGCGGACGCACCGTTGCCGCGGCAACGGCGCCGCGCGCTGCGCCGTCCGTCCGCCAGGGGGCGCCACAGGGCGGCGGCGGCGGCGCGATGGCGGACTACGAGGCGGTGCAGCGCGGGCCGCTGCGGCTGAAGGGCAGCGGCGGGGCCCTGGGGGCCGGCAAGCGGTGAGGGGGCGGCGGGGGGCCGGAGAAGGGGGGACACACACACACCGGGGAGGGCAGCCGGGGCTGGGCGCTGACCGCCCTCTCTGCCCGCAGGAAGAAGAAAAAGGCGAAGGACAAGGCCCAGATCCTGGAGCAGATCGTCAGCAGCAAGAAGCAGGAGGAGGAGAAGAAGCGCGGCCTGGACAAGCGGACCCCGGCGCAGGTGGCCTACGAGAAGATGCAGGAGAAGCGGGTAGGCCAGGTCCCCTCTGGGGGCTGGGGGGGGCTTTAAAAACCCCGATGGGCCCCTCGGATGGGCCCTGAGGGGCTACGAGCGTCGGGGTAACCGGCCCCTCTCGTGTATCCCTACAGCAAATGGAGCGGATCCTGAAGAAAGCGTCCAAAACCCATAAGCAGAGAGTGGAGGTAAGCTGAATTATCCCAATTTGCTCAGGCCGGCGTGTATTTATCGGCAGGCAGGCTTGCTGGACTGGAGGAAGTGTTTCGCCTCTGAAACACAGAAGCGGGGAGACAGAGAGTGTCGTGGTTCAACAGTGGTGGTGTCAGCGCCAAATATTAAACGTTTTCTTTCTCCTTCTCTCCCCTAGGACTTCAACAGACACTTGGATACTCTGACTGAGCATTACGACATTCCTAAAGTCAGCTGGACCAAGTGAACGGACTGCTTTTCAAGGCTTTGGATCAGGAGCTGTGTTTTGTTTGGATTGAACAGGGTTGCCATGTAAATCCGTGTATTCTCCACACTGACTGTTTAATACATCTTCTGAACGTTTATGACTTTGTAATGTTTCATTTCATTGTTTTGTTTTTTAAAACCAAATATTCAACAAAGTCTCTTCTTGGCTGATGAGCTCTGATTTATGTAGGTGCAGAGCACTATTTTTTTTTTACTGCTTAAAGTGAGATTAAGGCCAAAATCAACTGCTGTGAGCCAGCTGGAAAACGTTCCTTTGATACTAAGTTCTCCTTTTTGGAAGTGAAGAGTCTGACGGTCTCACATAGCGTAAGCTTCGCTTGTAAGTTACAGGAATTGTATAATTTCCTTCTATCTGGAGTTCTTTCAGGGGTGGGAGCTCTGCTGTAACTTGTAACTTTGATGTAAATTATTAAAATGCTGCTTTCATCCTTTTTTTTTTGGTGCTGACTCACCTATAAAACCAGGGGCAGTGCACTGATGGAACGGTTTGTGCGTGGAGTTTTTGAAGTGCCTTGCCTGCCTTCACAATCCTTACTCGCTTTGTGAGATGACGTGTACCTTGATGTTTAAAATCCTAACGTGCCTCTCAAACCCGAGTATTGTTCTTAAACCCGAATATCGTCCCTCGGCTGTCGCTGGGAGGGCCCTGGGTGCTCAGTGCCTGCTTGGGGCCCCCCTCAGCCTGCCCCAGCCTCCTCCCGGCGCCCTTAGCGCCCGGCCCGGCCCTGCCCCTGGTGCTGTTCGCAGCGTTTCCCCGCAGGGCCGTTTCCCAGCGGGGAAAAAAAAAAAAAAAAACCAACAGACAACACACGGGACTATTTAAACTATGCTAAGTATCTCAACATGTTCTTCCGCTGCCGCGGCGGAGCCCTGCGCGTATCCCTCCCCGCAGCAGCCGGGTCTCGTTTCGTCACTTCCTACCGGAAGTACCGTCCGGGAAGCGGAAGTCGGTGTGTCTGCGGCCGGGCGACACGGCGGGCCGGGCGGGAGGCGGAGGCGGTGGCGGTGGCGGTGGCGGGGCGATGTCGGCCAGCGCCGTCTACGTGCTGGACCTGAAGGGGAAGGTGAGGCCCGGGCCGCGGCGGGCTCCGCGGGGCCGAAGCGGAGGGGCCTCCCTTGCCGCGGGGGTCGGGCACGCTCCGGTGTGTGAGGGGGCCCGGCATGGCGGGGCTCCCCCGGCCCCGCGGGGGGCTGCAGGAGCCGCTTTCCCCTCCCCGGCCCCTCGCTGCCAGCCCCGGTTTCACCTGGCACTGCGGGTCCGAGCTGTGACAGGGCAGCCGTGGCCTGTGTCTCCGCCTCGTAGTTCCAGATGCTGCTGGTAGCAGGTGTGCCAGCAGGGCCCTTGGGCGTCCCGCCTGGGGTAATTAATCTCTGCCGTAATTGGAGGTAGTTTGTCTCGTGGGAGTTGCATGTTTTCCCATCTTAAAGGAATTATTAGGGTGCGTGCGTCAATAGGTGAAGAATAACTCCAGAAAATATTAATACATGACTTTGCAATGAAAGATTAGGATTTGCATTCTAATCAGCAAAGTACTTTGGCGTTGTGGTTTGCATTTATAGTATGCATAGAGGCTAGAGTGAAGCTGGGTGATGTTTTAAAGTTACCTAAAGAGTTCTTTCAAATATCGTTCTATGATTCTAATATCTTGTGTGTTGGTCTTGCATGGTGACATCATATCATGAAAGAGAAAAGTATAAGGATTTTGTTCCTCCCTTTAGGTTCTCATCTGTCGGAATTACCGCGGAGATGTGGACATGTCCGAGGTGGAGCATTTTATGCCAATCCTTATGGAAAAGGAAGAAGAGGGGACGCTTTCTCCTATTCTAGCACATGGAGGAGTTCGTTTTATGTGGATTAAGCATAACAACTTATATCGTATCCTTTATGCTGCAGAGAGCTCACATGCTGATATGCCAAGTGCTGCTATGCATTGTTTATGACATAAGAAGGCTCTATTAAATAAAGTCGCTTTATGCTTTGTGTCATGTGCACCAGCAGCACAGGATGCAGAAAAGTGTTTATGTTAATTTTACTCTAATAAATTATTTCCTGAATGTTTATCTTCATCTCTTATTAGGCTAGAAGTACTGTTAATTAATTAACTTTTTTTTTTGGCCAACAGTAGTTGCCTAAAGGCTTTAAAAAGGCACTTAGTAAACATTTTTTTTGAATGGTAACTTTGAATGCATGTTCCTGAACGTCCTTTATCAGTTGTTGCAACTTCTAAGAAAAATGCTTGTGTATCACTGGTGTTTTCATTTTTATATAAAGTAGTTCAGGTGAGTATGACATTTCTAAAAGTAACCTCCGTCTTCTTTCCCGTTCAATATAAATCTGATCTAAATAGAAGCGCGTAGAGCTTTTGCGTTTTTAAACAACTCTATGGTAATAGCATTTTTACTTTATATTTGATTATTTTATAGAACTATCTTCCTAACCACTAATAATGAAATTGATATTTTGTAGCTGAGTAGGCAAAGGATGTGACACAATGCTGTAAGTAGTTGCACAAGACCTGAGAACACAGAGGAGACTTGTGAACTTGATGCATGAGTAGTGGCATATCACATAGATTCTATGTTTGGTTCATCTGTACCTGGCATGAAAAATATTTTCTCCAGAATAAATATTTTTCATAATAGTTAAGAGTTGCTTCTAGGATTCTCTAGCTCTCTTTTCATTGAGGTGGGTTTTCTGATGCTAATCTTCTGAACAGAATGCTGTTTGTGAATTACGGGGTTTGGTTTGGGGCTTTTTAAAAATTATTATTTTAGATGCAAGAATACATTCTGAATGTGCTGTAGTTCCCCAGTTAATGTCCTCTTTCTTCCCCTCCCTCCTGTCATTTTGTTTCAGGTTTTTTCTGAATATTTCAAGGAGTTGGAAGAAGAGAGCATTAGGGATAATTTTGTTATTATTTATGAGTTGTTAGATGAGCTTATGGATTTTGGTTATCCACAAACCACTGATAGTAAAATTTTACAAGAGTAAGTATCATTCTGCATCACTCACAGTTCCAAACTCCTTGGAAAGTTTTGAGCATTCTTCCATATGCAAAAAAATATCTTGGCTTGGTCTAGTTATCAAAAAAAATTAATGCTCGATAAAGTGTAGCTTTGTAGTATAAAACTTCTATTTATTGCTGATGTGAATCTAACGTTAAAGGTGCTTCAAAAGTTGCAAAGTATAATTTTCATTTTTTCATGCCAATTTTGTGGCTGTAAAGGTACATCACTCAGGAAGGTCATAAACTTGAAACTGGAGCTCCACGTCCACCTGCCACTGTTACAAATGCTGTTTCATGGAGATCAGAAGGGATAAAATACAGGAAAAATGAAGTGTTCCTGGATGTTATAGAGTCTGTTAACCTTTTGGTGGGTACCTTTTAACAAGAATTGTAACAGGAAGTGTTGGAAAGGGCTTATTGTCTGAAAACCTGCAAGGGTACACTAAAAAGTCAGACTGACTGTGGGTAGTGTACTGTGATGCTCCAGACAATGTCAGTCGTTAAGCCTGAGTACCCATAAGGACACCTAGTAGACAAATAATGCTTTACTTGGCTGCATTGCTCATTTCTGATGTGTTCTTCACGGAAAGGGAGGGGGGTTGAGTCACCACCCCTGGAGGTATTTAAAAGATGTGTAGATGTGGCGCTGAGGGATGTGGGTTAGTGGTGGACTTGACAGTGCTGGGTTAATGGTTGGACTTAATGATCTTAAAGGTCTTTTCCAACCTAAACGATTCTATGATTCCTTTCCTCTTCCATCTGTGCCCATCACCTCCCTGACCTAATTCTGCTCTACTGGATTAATTTCTTAGGAGAAAGACATCCAAGAAAACCTGCGATGTGGGTATGGGGTGGGAGTGTTGTTTGATGTCATGACATATCACATCAGAGCAGCCTTACTTTTCTTTTCTGTTTTGTTTAGGTCAGTGCCAATGGAAATGTATTACGGAGTGAGATAGTTGGATCCATTAAAATGCGAGTCTTTCTCTCGGGAATGCCAGAGCTGCGCCTTGGTTTAAACGACAAAGTTCTCTTTGATAATACAGGCCGTGAGTATTTCGGTGATATCTCGGTAATCGTGAAAGATGTTATCTGAAGTCTTACGTTTTGGGATGGTTGAGGTTCAGCTGAAAGGATTTGTTCTAAGATGATAGAAGTACTCCCTTTATCAGTGTAGAAAACCACATTAGGTCTTGTGTGACAATACCAAGCAAAGGTGGAATACCATGGTAATACATGGTAACCATCGAGGCTTCCTCATCCCTTTTTCATTAGGACTAATCTAGTCCTACGGACCTCTAGCAACCTAAAGAAGGTATTGGCTAAAAGGGAGGAATGTGAGCAGACAACTGCTTTGCTGTGTAACTGGCTGTGATGAGACTTCGGACATAAATTGCGTAGCACCTTGAAATGTGTATTTTCTGCTAGGTGGCAAAAGTAAGTCGGTAGAACTGGAAGATGTAAAGTTTCACCAGTGTGTTCGTCTCTCTCGCTTTGAAAACGACAGGACAATTTCTTTCATTCCGCCTGATGGAGAGTTTGAACTCATGTCATATCGTCTCAATACCCATGTAAGTGTGGATGTATGGATCTCAACTATAGGACTTTATTGTATGAGAATGTTTTACATTGTAGGCAAAATTGTGAATAGCGTTCTCTTGATTATTTTTTTTTTCCCCCCTTAACGTATGGGCAGCGTAGCAGTTTTCAATTCAACCGTTAATAGCAAGGTTTTGTGCTCACTCTTTTTGTAGGAAGTAAGAATGAGACTTGGCAATAAGTCTCTGTCTTTTCAACTGCTACTGAAACTGGTTCTGAAATCCTGTTCCTGTGATGATTTTTTTTTTAAAGCTAACTACATGATGAAATGTCAAGCACAATGAATAGCTACACTGACAACAGCAGTATTTGTGTAATTTAATTTTATTAGAGTTTGCTAGCCACAATGATAAGGATAAGCTTTCCTTTTAGAAAAGGAAAAATTCAATACAGAAAAGGTCTAGAATATGCGACCATGACAGGAGACAACAGATGAGAAGTTTAGTATTAATTATTTTAAGAGCAGTAGTTTGAATTGGAGTTCTTTTGGGGGCTTGTCATAGGTCAGTCCCTAGTGCGTTAAATTAACAAATATTTTGGAACACAAGTGTTTGTTATTAGGGATCAGTCTAAGACATAACTTTTTAAGCCTATAATTCTTGGTTGTTGGTATATCAATGCTCGCTCATTTGTAAATTACTTTTTTAATAAAAACACAAATTGTTTGTCATTTTGAACACCACGGGCTTTCCGTTTTCTGGGGGGTTCACGTGTGGAGTGTAGCTTTATGGAGAAGCACTATTTTAATGACCACGTCAATGGAAAGCCGACAGCTGTTAAGTGTTTTTCCCCCTTAGGTAAAACCACTGATCTGGATTGAGTCTGTGATTGAAAAACATTCCCACAGCCGCATCGAGTACATGATCAAGGTCAGAAGTTCTGAAATAATTATGGCTGATTTTAGTCTTCTCTTTCATTTGTTTTCAAAGCTTGGCCAGCAGTGTGTGCATTTTTGTACAAGTGTTTAGTATTTCTGTGGGACTTGCATCTTTTTGAAAACTTCATGTGTAAGTTACGATCTCTGTGTTACAGTTCTGTTTCTCAGTGTGTAGATAGGGGTGGAGGGGAATTGTGTGTCTCACAGCTCTCTGATCTCACTGGCGTTATGGGAATATTTAGAGGCCCACTTTTCTGATTTTTTTCTTCATTAGGCAAAAAGTCAATTTAAGCGTAGATCAACTGCCAACAATGTGGAGATTCACATTCCGGTTCCAAATGATGCGGACTCGCCAAAGTTTAAAACCACTGTTGGAAGTGTCAAATGGGTTCCAGAGAACAGTGAAATTGTCTGGTCCATTAAATCTTTTCCAGTAAGTGTTATTTTTAGTCTTGTCACTTAATAGTGTAATAATTAAAGTTAATATTTTGTGAACGTTCAGACTCTGCCTAAAGAAAATTGTAACAGTATCAGGCGTGTCATACTGGCCTCTTCCTCTTTTTCCTTGGGTGAGGGCTTGGAATTGCTGATAGATGTTTAAGATACTGTTTATATTTTTTTGTTTAACTGGGGTAATTTTTCAGAACTAGGCTAGAGAGCAGATCTTTGAGCGATGTCTGTGGATGGTGTAATCCCTTGGCCTAGATTTAGCAGCAGCTGTTTTAGTTTCTCAGAGTGTGCTGCTTGGGTGGTTCTGTGAACATGAGCTCTTTCAAATGCTAGTGGTGTGGTAGTACAGCTGTCTGCCACCATTTCAGCAGTGGCACCAAAAAACTTAACTTTTGTTGTTGTTGTTTTCCTCTTGTCTTTGAGTACGAAGCTGGTCTTAATTTGATCTGCATCTAAAAAAAATAAATAAATAAAAAAAATTGTTTTTAATGTAAGCACAAGTGCTCACTTTTAAGCCCTAGAGAAGAGCTGAAATGAATAGTGGAGTTCAGCAATTTGACATTAAGAAAACCACTTGTACCATTGCAGATTTTTTTAAATTTTTGTTTCAAGGAAAAAAAAAAAATCTGTCCCTTTTTGGTAGGGTGGAAAAGAATACCTGATGAGAGCTCACTTTGGACTCCCAAGTGTTGAAGCTGAAGATAAGGAAGGAAAACCTCCCATTAGTGTAAAGTTTGAGATTCCATATTTCACCACTTCAGGAATCCAGGTTAGTAGTTGAAAACAGAAATACTGATCAGTTAACATGCTAGGCTCTTAACACACAAGTTTCTCTCATCTTCTTGATGATTCCTGTTCAATGTTATGCATAAAACATATTTTTCACCAAAAAAACCTTTTCTTTTGTGCTGAATGCTGCTTGACTGACATGGGAGACTTTATCTCTTAACATATCTTTCTTTCCAGGTTCGCTACTTAAAGATAATTGAGAAGAGTGGCTATCAGGCTCTCCCGTGGGTTCGGTATATTACCCAGAATGGAGGTAAATGGAAGGCAATAGACGGTAGATGTCTCCAACTTGCATGTTTTGTTTCTCCAGCATACACCTACAAATTGAAACACACAAAACCAGTTTGCTCCTATTCCTGAGTATTAAACTATACAGTTTAGATGCATGTTAGATTAAGGAATGCTGCTTTTCCCAGTCTCCTTTTTTTGGTGTATTAATGCAAGACCCAATGGGATAGCTCCATGATGCTGTTGAAGTGTTTTGTAATAAAGCTGGGATTCAATGAGATTTTTGGAATATAAATTTAAAAATAAATAGCTCACACATACCATTCTGCCAGCTTTAGGATGTATAAGACACTGTCTACTAAAAGATGCTAGAACATTTGCAAGTGGGCATTTTCTGGTTTTTGCTTTTTGTTGTGTTTGCTAATTAACTTTTTTCCTGGTTTGGAAGCATGGATGCCTGCACTCACCTTGAGAGCTTTTGAGCCCCTTTTCATGGCCGTTCTACACAAAGATCTGGTTTTATTTTATTGCTTCATCCCAATTTGCTGATCTGCTTTACTACCTTTAGTGAGACAACTTACTAAAACTGGGTTGTTGGGTTTTTTTCTGCCTTTACAGACTACCAGCTTCGAACGCAGTAAAGCCCCTCGCAGGCACCACAGACGACAAAACTTCAGGCCTAGAGTTTGTTTGCAGAAGCTTCTGTGGTACTGAGAGCTGTGAATGTTGTTGCCAAGGGTCTTGTTTCTGCAATCGTGGATTGGCAGGAGAAAGATTGGAAATTTACTGTTTTCAATAATGTGTTTGAGCATTTGAACCATTAGTATTGATTGTGTGAATATTTATTTCATTCTTAGAACATGCTGATCTTGCTGCTAAACGCTAATTACGTTAGGAGTAGCAGTTACCTTGAGGAGCCAGGAATACAGAATGAACCTTGAGAGTGTCTTGTCAATGCCTTGTCCGTTACATTCACAAAGTTTCTAGTATTCGTATTTTAGGATCTCTAAAGACATTGGCAGCGTTATGCTACAAATTAGGGAGATGATTGTGCAATTAAATGACTGCTGAACACTTAGTTATATTTAGCCCAAGGTATTTATTTTTTTCTGGGCATATGGGTGCCTTAACTCATTCAAAGCTCTGTTAACTTATAAAATTTACGGAATAGGAGTTGAAACTATCTGAAGTCGAAAAAATACTATTTGCTCTTTTTGCATGGTTTCAAACCAATTAATCCGACAGAACAAGTGAAGTGTTTGGAAACAAGAATATGGGTGTGTTTAAAAACTAAGTTAACTGAGAACAAGAGATCGCAGAAGTAAATGTCTCTGGGAACATCTGTGGAAGCATGATGATTGCTAGTTCAAGTTAGTCAAAATGCAGACTGAAGAGTTTCAACCCTCTGATACCCCTCGGGCGTGGAAACCCTATGCCAATTGACTAGTATTGGCTTTTTTTTTCTTTTAATTTCTGTTCATAAAGCAAGTTCAAAACTGTAATACGTATGCATAAGACCTTAGACCAACTATTAAAAAAAGAGACCAAAATGATTTTGGAGGTGATGAAATTTGGTAGGAAGATTGGAGTTTTAGTATTATTATTTTTCCATATAATAGTAATATACTCCAACCTCTTCCTGAAAACTGATTGTTGTTTATGAAAGGCTGATAAAAACACCATTGCCATCTTTCTTCCAGCTTGCCTTTGTGTTAATTTAGGGCAAATATTTCCCTTTTTTGCTATAGTTTGCTAGAATTGTTTAACTTCTGTTTGCCCTACGGGGGATGCTTTCTTTCTCAGTCTTTTCCTTTTGTAAACAACTATTATTATAACTTCCTGGCAGAATGGATAACAGTTCAGAATGTTATACTTAAAGGTATTATTTTTTTTACATGCCGTTTCATTTTTTTCTGAGAAGCTAAGATTGGCATGGGTTTACATAGTTATTTTTTTTTTTTTTTTTTTTCAGAAAAATTTTGACGGTTATCAGTATTTTCTTTAAACAATTTTTAGAATGTTTGGGCTTGAATTTAGTACTCCTGACATGCTAAATTTAAACCACCAAAATCTAAATGTATGTCCACGAACGTGATGTAATACGCTGTGTGCAAGGTTCTCCACACAACTCTGTTGATGGTTCTTGACTCTCCCTCAAGTCTGAGAAGTCCTTGTCCCCACTAAATCCATATAAACTATAGAGAGAGATACATCTGTGCGTACAGTATATACCATTAGCAAATTCCCCTGAGATGCAGCTGCTGCCTCAGAAGGGACTGATCCCTGAAGGCATCGAGGCAATACTCGGACGGCTGGTTAGGCAACAGTAGGTGTGGACATGTATATTCTGGAGTAAGGTTACTGTGTTTGTCACCCAACAAGCTTAACGTTGAGACAAATTAAATCATCTTGTTCAAGATTTTTGGTTCCACTACTCATTTTCATTCGAACAATTAAGCTTATGACTGGACTAAACATTTTTATATTAAAACTGTAACTGGTTGACAAATCACTTTCTGATGGCTCTGTCCTTCAAAGTGTTCGCTTTAATTATTTGCCTGCAAAATGTGACTCTTAATAGCTTTCATTTTACTGCTGAAGGTTGTATCTTGCGGACCAGAACAGTGTTTTTCTCATATTTTGCCGCAATTTGACTGTTTTGATGATGGGGCATCAGCCGTGCTTGTCCAGGAAGTAATAAAGGGCAGAAAGTCCTCTTGGAATCAGTTGTGCCTCACTGGCTCTTTGTTCAGTTTGATCTACGGCAAGTTGTAGCCTCTGATCTTGGAGCTCCCGCTGTTGTTCTAGTTTGCGGCCGGGATAAGTGCAACTGACTCATGAAATCTGAAAGGACTCGCATTCCTGGTTTGTTTATCAACTACTGACAAAATCTTTGCTTTTCTTGTGTTATCTCCAAAACTTGCCCATCCAGCATAAAATCGGTACTCGTTAGCACCCTCTATTTCAGAAAGCAGAAAAAAAACCCCACTTCATCCGTTCACTGTGGCAATGTGGGGTCGCTGCGTGCTCCCCCAGGCAGAGGCACAAGGGGAGAGGGGACGTTATTGTAGCACCAGTGCTTGTTCAAGGAGTAACTTTTTTTTTTTTTTGGTAAGTTTTGTTCTTAGAGCAACTGCTAAATCTTTCTGTTCTCTGCCTAATGTGGAAAAATGTAAATTTGATGGTCTGCCACTATGTTACAGGTAAGTACCTAATATAAAATACTTTAAAAAGACTGTTTGCATAATTCAAATAAGCGGTAAAGTCTCTCTCATCTGTGTTTTCAGCTGGGCATGGTTTCCTGGCTGTGTTACCTGGAATTTGGAACATTAAAAGACTAAACTTCTTAGGTGGCTCTGAAAACACATCCCTGTCCCTGACACTGAGCCCGCAATGTTTAGATGTTCTCCGCAGGCTTGTTTTTGGAGTAAGCTGGGATCAGACTGTTTTTCCTCAGCAAGTTTAAGTGTCTTTCCCCACTCCATCGTGAACGGGGACTGCTGGCTCGGAGTATCTGGGCAGCAGGGAGCGCTCCCCGCTCACCCTCCCCAGGCACGCAAAACCGTAACCTCATCTACGCATTATTTAATTGCTGACTGATTAGATTGCTGTTCCTGCAGGTGCGTCAGCGGCGCTCCCCCGTTGGAGTAAATAGGTGGTTTCGGGGGGGGGGTGTATGTGATACTTTGGCTTTCTTGGAATGAAAGATTGCAGCAAACTACTGCTTTTTTTTTTTTTTTTTTTTTTTTTCCCCCCCCTCCCTTCCATGGCCAGTTCTGCCAGTAGGTGGCATTCTGAGCACGCTGCCCATCGATTATCAGAGTCGCACACTCAAACACTGTACAAAATGTGTCTTTGGATTTGGAAGGTATTATTTTAGTTTCTCCGAGTTCATTAAAAAGCTCAAAAAACTATATGTATATGTACTATTTTTTTTTTTTTAGGCTTAGGCAGTATGATTTTTGGAGTTCAGTAACTTCTCAATTTAATTTGCCAGTTCCCTCTTCACGTTCTTCTTTCTCTCTGTTGCTGGGCTGCTGCTGACAGTCCTGCGAAGCGGAGCAGAGGGCATCAGCGCAAAGGGAAGGGATGAGCCGCTCCGCAGTGCCGTGGCCGCAGCTGCCCGGAGTCCTGCGCTGCGGTGGTAGACACTGCTGGGTCACAAATGAAGACTCAGCTGATGGTCTGAAAGCTCCTCTTTGATACAACATATGAGAGAGTATCTTTTTTTCTTTTTTTTTTTTTCCCCCACTTGATTACCTTAGAGGGAAAACTGGTTTTGTCTCGATAAAAGAAGCCAGAACCTACCTGCCAGTCAAGTAAAACGGGTGCATTAGAACAGCTTCATTCCACCTCTGTCTTCCAGCTGGGGAGACTTTCATTGGTTTTCATTTACGTGTGTCTTCGCTTCTTTATTGCCATCCTTTTAAGCCTGTATACTGTTTGGACTGCTTATATTTGCTTCCTGACTATAATCAGAGCCGATTCTGTCTCTAAAACATTCTTACACATAAAGAGAGACAATGAGACTTTATCCATCATGGGTTTGGTTTGGGTTAAGAGCTTGCACCTGTTTATTTCTGACTTTGTATTTTGTGACAAGAAATGGGCTAAACCTTGGCACCTCTGTCTTTATCTTGTGCCAAATGCAGTGTGTTGCAATTCGTTCAGCACTTTTTTTTTTTCTCCCCCCCGTCTGTGGTTGACACCCACTGCTGTTTGTAATTTCAGCAGTTCTGGCACCGCGAGGGTTGATGGCCTTGCGGAAAATAGCGTGAGAGAGCAAAGTTAAGGGACAATACAAATAATCTTAATTGCTGTGGTAATTAATTATACAACATTTATGTTACAGGAGAAGTTGTACTGAAATCATGAACGATCGTAAACCTTTTTTCCACTGAATTTTGTGCAATCCGGAGTGTCATACAAGTCCTGCCCTCCCTACGCACAGATAAAACTTGTTTCTCTTGTAGTTACGGCACGTTGTCTTGACTCAGCGTTTATGAAAGCGCAGTTAGTCACATCTCTTGCTCTAGTCAGATGCAGGAGGTTCCCTTTTGTAGCTATTTCACTTTGTTATTAGCGCATTAGTTAAAGACTTCTGTATTTCCTCCTTTCCCGGGGCTGGTGAACCGGGCTGGAGCTTTGATCCCTTTGGCTTTGGCAGCGTAGGGTCTGCGTGCGGACCGTGGCCGGCTCTGGCCCTGGGCTCTACAACGTGCCCATTGCTCTGGGCAGCAGCGCGTCCCGCTCTGTTCCTTGTGCACCAGCTCCTAAACAGAAAAACGTGTGTTTTTTAAAGACAGGAGTTGTAGCTAAACTCGGTTCTGCATTTGTTCTGAAAATAAAGGATTCTTGTTTTATTAGGACGTGTTCTGGGCTAAGTTCCCAGGAGCTTGGTGCAAACAGCCCTCTGAAATTGAGATCATCAATAGCCCTGCAAAATCAGTGGCATTGCAGGGGAAGATTAAAGCCACTTTTCCCACTTCAGCTGTTCTGCTGCTCTG
>RSEF01000028.1:4326462-4337372 GCA_003993805.1 Himantopus leucocephalus
AAAAAAAAATCTATAAGTTGAAAAGGAATATGTTTAAAACTGACCAAAGAAACTATTACAGTGTAAAATTCCACCTTTTCACTGTATTTGTTTAGAAAAGGACTTATCAGCCAAGCACTGCCCCGTGCCAGAGGTAGGAACCCTTTGCCATTACTGCTGAGCTCCCATCTACGTCCCAGCCACCTCTAATTACTCCCTGGCCAATAGCGAGCGCATGGCTGCAGAACCGGTGTTTATTTTCTTGCTCCCTTATTTATTAAAACAAAAGCACAAGACAGAGCGCTTCTACGTGTTGTGAACTCTACGATTGTTAAAGTTTCCAAGAGGTCACAAGGGTCCCAGATAACATTAGCAGCTAAGTGCTATGTTGTCCTTTTGCGTTATCAACAGGAAACATCTTTACCAGCACAGGAACTACAGCTTTGTAATTGGCCTGGTGCAAGAACATGACAGTATTTTCTCATCCTATCAGGACTCGGATATTTTGGGAGCTGGTATATAAAGCTCGCAGCACACAGTGTCTTTTGGACATTAGGAACAGGTTCATGTCAGAAATCAGTGTGCTTTGCTATTTTAGTAGTTGCTATAGTTGCAGCATGAATGATTTTTCTTGCCCTGCGTGGTTCAGGGTGGTATTTCATTACAGTTCATACGTATATTTTTATTATTTGAGTGCAGATGGACATATTTAAAGTAATTAGCATGGTGATATAAGCCTTGTAAAGAAGCCTTTAGCAAATAAACAACGAATCCATAAATCATATCAATGCAGGCCTTGTTTAGCTTTCACTAAATACTCGCAGACTTCTATGGGGCAGGATTGAGCTCTGTCCAAGCAAATTTCAGATTCACTAGATGATAAAATGTTATATTTGGGCTCTGAAATAAGAAGCGTTCCGTGCGCTGAGTGATCTATGTGTTGAAAGGAACAGCCCTTCTGCCTCATGCAGTTAATGGCAAAAAAGTCCAGTAACATCTATAACTAGTATTAGATCAGAGCAAACAGCATTTAAATGGAGCTGTAAAGAGCTGAGCTGGACGGGGGCCAATATTGCAATTAATATTCTGTACAGAATTACACCACTCGCTGATTATAGCAAACCTCATTCGGACCATTTGATAAAGCTGGAGTGGTTTTTTCCATAGCTGCCGTCACTGTTTTGATCCAAAGTAACTGTAACTACCGAGAAGGAAAAACGACAACAACAAACCCCCCCAGCATGATGATAGCCCAAAATTTGTCCTAAAAAGCGCATAACGAGAAATTCTAATAACTGGGGGTTTGTTTTAATCCTTCAGAATAAACAGCGCTACACAACCTTTACGGCACTGATCCCTGGCTGCTTTGATAGAACTCCCAAAGTCAGATTTTTCTAACTTCCACTCTTACTACAATTTTTTTTGAACATCCTTTGACTTCGGAAATTGATGTTATTTCGATATAGCAATTTTTTTGGTAGAGATGGGTGAAGGGATCATTTTGTCATCGCTAAAAATGACTTCTACCCTGAGGAAAGTCAGGATTTTGTTTTCCGTTTCAGCACTTGGTTGGTCACGCAAGCTTCATTTGGCACCCAGCAGCATCCCTCGCCGATCCTGGTCCGGGCAGTGCTGTCCCAAAACATCCCGATGCCTCCGGGCAAAGCCAGCGCCGTGCTGCGAGAGCCAGGAGCTGCAGCACTCAGATGGCTCTGGATTGCTGTGCAAAATTCTGTCCCCAAACATATCACCGTGTATTGTGTCAAATACCAAAAATATCACGGGCTGATGACAACAGGAGTTATTTCCGAGGGACTGACACAGGGCATAGATGGCACATTGTAAGAGCTTTTTTTCTCCCTCTTGCTCACTCTTGCAACATGCTGGTGGAGGTGGCGGGAAAGGAGGGAACATTTTGGTCTTCCTGACTTAAGCGTTTGAGTAACTCCGCTCTCCGAAGCAGCAGTGTTGAAGCAGCTTTTTTTTTTCCAAGCAGTATTTTGTGACAGTATAGCCAGAGGGGTTTAGATTAATGAAGTGAAATTTTTTTGTAGCAAACACAAGATTTTTTTTTTTATTGGGGTAGGAACATGAATTCAGCAGAGAAAAGAAACAGCAGCTGCAATGGCTGGAAGCTCAGCAAAGTCAAATTAGAAAAGAAGTGTTTGCTTCCAGCAGTGTATGTGTGTTTGTGTGCATGTACTTGCTGCTGGAAGAACTGATACAGGGAAGAGCTCAGAGGTCCCGGTGTGCAGATGGAAGTATCTCCTCCAAAAGATGCACCTTCTCCAAAAGCTGAAGTCCCAGAGCTGCTGCTCATGTCCGTGGGCACGGAGTGGACTCCGTGCAGCGCATGATATTAAAGGTGATGCCATAAAGGACCATAGCGGTCCCTCACCTCCAAAACTTCAGAGTAATCTTTCCTAGAGGTTTTTTCCCCTGCTGAGCTCATCAAAGCTCCTGCCCTCGCAACAAGCTGCACACCTCCACACTCAGTGTAAATTTCCTGCAGGTGCCATGGGACGTCCCCGGCTGAGAGCGGGGCACCACGCGCTGAGTCAACGCGCCGCACGGAGGGAGGCTGGTGCCCCGGTGCCTCCGTGGGCAGCCCGCAGCAGGATTACATCTGCTCTCGGAGAACTTCTCACCCACGTTTCCTGCACGAATCCCGGGTGAGAGTGGCGGTCGTGCGAGGGCACGGGGGAAGCCAGCGGTGTGGGAAGGCATGACGGCGCACGGTATGGTCCCATGCCTGGTTGGGCAGCTGGTACGAAAACCGTTCTGTTCCCTGCCCTCCATCCACACACACAGCCCACTGCTGGAGATATCGCCTCTTTTTTGGACTGAGTACCAGGCATTTTCCCCTTTCCCCCTTCAGCACATTGGTTACCCTATCCTTTGCCATATGGGTTAGAAGCTGTTGGCTGTGTGCTTGCATGGGGGATGCTGGCCTCACGTCTCCTGGCTTCTGACCATCTCCTCTCCCCATACCCATAGAGTGAGAGAGAATATAAATGTTACAGCTGCTTTTCCCTGCAGCCATAGTACATTTCTGAAGGGAGGCTCTCAGTGTGCCTTTTTAGGGTCCAACAATTAATCATGCCCCATGCTGGATCCCATCAGCCACAGCCTTCAGTTCAGAGCCATTACAAAGAGGCAGCCACAGCCTTCAGTTCAGAGCCGTTCCTCTGCTTAAGAGGAAAGATTTCAAAACTAAATTCCAAATGTGGGCCCATCTCAGGGCACAGGAGGAATTAGCAGGTGCCAGTCACAACAAATTTCCTCCAAGATCTCTTTTCTGGCAGTGTGAGTGCTCCTCTCCATGGCTGCCCAGGTGCTGCAGAAGAGGCTATTTGCACAGCAGGGCACTGCACTGAGCCCTTGTCCTGTAAAGCAGAGCTTAAAGGACCTGGAATAAATCTGCTGGAGCTTGGGGAATGGGGCATGACCAAGCTGTGCCGAGCAACGGTTTGCGTTTTGGTGGAGCCTGGCAAAAGTGGTTGCTGTTAACTGGAGTTACCAGTGCGGAGTCAGTGCTTTCTACGAAGGAAACACGAGTACGGCTGCACTTTGCTCACAAGAAGGGTGAGGCATCCTATTTAGATTTAGCAAACCAAACCCTCTGCAGGGCTTTGAGAGGCTGCAAAACACAAAGCTCGTAGCACCCTCAGGGCGGTGAGATGTCTGGGGCTGCGATTCTTCGCCTTTTTTTTTTTGGGTGGCTCCGTCACTGCTTTTATCTCAGTCTACAACAGGGGAAGGACAGTTGTAGCTAATTCCCACGGGCCTGCAGAGCATCAATGAAATAAATTGGAAAAGCTCCTTAGAGAAAGGCAGGGAACAATAGCTATCGGTGTGGCTGAAAGTGAAAAGGCTGAAGAAGCCTTTGGCCCACATGGGGAGGAGACCTTCTTCTTGTTTTTCTGATACTCTTGAAAAGAAACAAACAGCTGCTTTTCATTTTCTGTGTTAACCAGCACCGTGGCTTCAGCAGGAGTCAGTGATGGGGCTGCTGTCGCAGCCGTCACGATGCTGCATGAGGCCGAGCTGAGCCCGTGTCTCGGGCTATCGGTGGCACCGCTCAGCAAGAGCAGGGAGCCAAAACCACTCAGGAGCAGGGAGAGGGGCTGGGATGCAGTGGTGGGAAAATGTCCTGAATATTAATTTTTATTTCAAAAAAATACCAAAAAAAACCCCACATATCCAACTGGTTTTAAAGCTGGATTGCCTTTTTAGCCATCGTTAGACTGAAAGCAACTGGGCACCTGTTAATTCCCATTCCCGTACTGGGGTGTTTAACCTCTATTTGCACTAACAAAGAATCAACGTTGAGCACGGTGCATAGGATAATCCAACTTTTTCTGTTATTTTTTAGAAAAATACACTCTTACAGTCTTCTATAAAAATACCTTTGGGCAAAACAGATTATTTTGACTTTGGACAACATCATTCACGAAACACTACGCCACAAGTTTGGTCTGAAGGAAACCACACACGATTTGACTCTTTTTATCTCCTATCAGCGGCGGAGAGCTCGGTGCGGTTACAGTTCTCCTCATTTCTGAGAAGAGAGGATCATATTTAATCATTGTGTCAGTTGGCACAAACACCATGTTTGTAGTGAAATGCTAAAAAACAGCACATTTATCTTCGCCTTGATCAAGATTCGTATGATAGAAGCTCTTAACGTTAAAACTCATCAGTAATGAAACATTTGAAGGGCTCAGCTACCCAGCTTGTTTACTGTGACTTATTTTAAAGAATGGTCTGACCTCTCCTGCCTAATATAACAAATACAATATCAGTAATCTCCACCCAAGGGCATTCGTTCCTTGGCAGACTTCGCTTTGGCTCTAAGATATTATTCCTGGATGGGTTTTTTTTGGGGGGGGATGACAACGAGTAACTTGCTTCACTGAGCAGCACATTTCAAAATCCAAAGTGCCTATAGGGGTTGCCTCATAGCACGTCCTTACCAGCTGCACAAGCGGAGAAGCCAAGAGTAATTTGGAGGGAGAGAGCAATTCTGAAGCCCGGGGAGAGCGCTGTGATTCCCCATCTGACCCACACCAGAAGGGCCAGAGAATTTCACCCGCCGGTTCCTGCAGCGAGCCCCTCACGTCTGCTCGGAGCACTGCAAATCTCAGAGATACACTATTGCATACTGCGATATTACATCACCCACTACTTAAACGGCCCTGATTTGTATTATTTTATTGGCACTGACTTGTGCTGTGGTATCGAGAAGTCCCAAGCACAGCAAAGCCTCCCCTGTGCCACAAAGTGAGCAAGTGCCGAAGAGAAAAGGCAGTCCTCGCCCTAAAGAGCTCACTTACAACTCACTTTTAGATCTAGCTAGGTTTTAATCTCTTTGGTAGGGCCAACGTTTGTACAATACCCACCTTGTCAGTGATAGCAAAGGCTGAGAGCTCAAGGAGATGTGCAATGAGTTTTGTGTGTGCTCAGACTGCAGTTTCAAAGAAAGCAGTAAGTTTGAAGAACGGCTTTTCTGCAGGAAAGGCTATTTGAGCCCTCAGCTCTCAGAAAACCAACATGA
The DNA here is from genome assembly GCA_003993805.1 of Himantopus leucocephalus. Classification (NCBI taxonomy): domain Eukaryota; kingdom Metazoa; phylum Chordata; class Aves; order Charadriiformes; family Recurvirostridae; genus Himantopus; species Himantopus leucocephalus. The sequence continues at coordinate 4,331,999 of RSEF01000028.1, forward strand.
GGAGGCAACAACACCAGGGCCTCGCTGCCTGGCACCCAGGCACTTCAGGGACAGGGGCTGTCACGTCCTTCTCCAGCAGTGTCTCGCCCAGTCGCAGCAGCACTCTCCAAATCCAAAGGAAAAAGGAGCATTGCTAACAGTCACTCTGATTTACGCTGTGTCAGCTCAGCCCCGGCGTCAGGTGCTGTACAGCAGCTCACGGTTCACGGGACCATTGCTTTCATAGAGGTTTGAGTTTCGGTGGTTTCTAACGACTTGTTCAGTTGATACGAAATTGTGGAGGAGTTGAAAACTCAGCTGTGCTTTTGGCAAAACCCAAGCCAAACAGCCAATACACCAAGCAGTGCTTAGCCTGCACCGTGTCCCTGAAACAACTCCTTACGACCTCAAAGCTGCCCGTTTTCCTCCTGCCACCAAGATCCCGTTGCCGCCCTGGTGCCAGTGGCTCCTTGAAGGTGCATGACCGCGCTTTGCAGNTGTGTCCCTGAAACAACTCCTTACGACCTCAAAGCTGCCTGTTTTCCTCCTGCCACCAATATCCCATTGCCGCCCTGGTGCCAGTGGCTCCTTGAAGGTGCATGACCGCGCTTTGCAGGATTGTCCCTTTGCAGAAGCACCTGGGATGAAAAATTGAGCTGCTGCTGTGCTGCCACAAGCCCATGTACTTGCGCTGCCACACAGCCAAAGGCACAGGCAATGGCAAGATGGAAAAGGCACAGCGTCGGCACCGCTCCTCGTAGCAGCCCTCCCCACACCACAGCTGAGCTGACAGCAGCATAGGTGGGGCTGGCTTACTAGCAAAAAACCCCAATCCGGCAAAAGCACCCAGATGAACACACGACAGGACAGCTTGTGAGACTCACAGCGGTGGGGTAACCCCGCCGGCAGTTGCCTTCTGCTTTGTTCTCCCACTCTGTAAGGCTGCAGCCTTGGATGGGCTTTCTCGGGAGGTTTAATCGGAGCGTGCTGGTTTTGTGCCATTTGTTGCTGAGCTAGTGATGGTTTCTGTTGTAGTTATACATACATGATATGTATTTACACATACAACAAGGGGATTTGTGGGTTTTTTTCCCCAAAAATATATTGAAACCTCTAATTCCAAAAACATGCACTATGGCTAAATAGCTTCTTTTTGCACAGACATCTCTGTCTTTAGAGCCGAGAGCCCTTCTCCTATTGTAGCTTTCCTCCAATGCACCTCTCAGGTAAAACCCTTGGGTGTGCACCCATGTAAATATAGGTTATATATATGTTTCGTATATATAGGTTTTATGTATGTTATATATGTAATTTAATCAGAATGCAATGACTTAACTATGCTCGCTCTGAAAATGAAGTACCAATAAAAGATGAGTTATGATGTTGTAAATCTCTGTCAGTCAGGAAACTGGACCTTTGCTAACATTAACAATTGCAGCACCTCACACTTACTGTCCATGACAGTATTTTATAGAAAAGCAGAAATCACTGAGTGAAAAAAACCAAACCCAACCTGAGGCCAGTACAGGCAGCTTTTTCACTCGCTGCTTGCAAGGAGGGAAACAACTTTCATTTACTTGGCGGCTGCGAGGGAGCAGGTGTGCAGCGAGCGGCTGACCGAGCTGGAGCTGTTTCATGGCTTGACTGTCAGGGAAACGGGACCAGAGATGAGCACANTGGGACCAGAGATGTGCACATATCTCAGTTTCACTGGCTGGATGGCACTTTATTGTAACCTGGAAGCTTTTCTCTCTCCTGTCTCGGTGCGTCTCAGAAGAAAGGAATTGAATGTCCCATTAGAGTAAATGGAGAGCTAATGCTGATACGGTTGATTTAATACATTGATACTGTGTTGATTGAACCCAGATACAAATCCTAAAGACAAAGCCATACATCCTGAAACATTAAAAATGCTCTATTTCATCTGTCATCCTGTATGGAAGTATTCTGAGCTTCTCAGGAAGGCTTAAGCTTCTTTGGGCACAGCCATTTGGGCTGGATTGCCAAAGGAACTCTCTACAAAGATCCAGGATAGTTCTACCCCACTAAAAGCCACTGCTGTGCCGTAGCCCTCAGGCTGGAACCCAGGAAAAGGGCAGCTCCAGCAAACATTGGTCGAAAGAAAAAAAGAAAAACAAAACTTGGGGGAACTTGGCCAAACACATCTCTTGAAGTTTTTCTGCAGGTGGCTTCAGTTTCAAAGCCACTTGTGTCCTTTACTACAGAGCATGTGGCTGTCCACAGCCCCTTGAGGTTTACCGATCCACTGTTAAGCTGCTGGAGCTAACAGGAGGGCTTTATATAGGCGAGCTACGGAGAGCACTGACAGTTCGGCGGCCTGCAAAACAGCCTGGGTGGATTCCAGTACAGCTTCAAGATGAGCAAGTAAAGCAACAACAAAGGACTGTAGCTTCAGCCTTTGAAATGCCAGCTTACAGCATGAAGGCAGTGAAAAATAATACTTAGTTAACAACTTGTTTAGGAAAAAAAAGCAGAACACTTCCTTTAATGACACATTAGCTGACAGTGGTGCTTTTATGACTCTTTCGTAGTCACGGATGAATCATTGGATGGAAGTGCAGGGACAGACTGTTCCTATCTAAAGGTTGCCGTCCCAGTGGTTCTCTGTCACCCGAAGCAAGGTGCTTCTCTTGCTGTTGCTGTTTCTCATGTCATTGTCATCAGCAATTCAGCTGGTCCAAGCTCTCGCAGGGCTGATCAGCTCAAGATCACCTCTGATAACCCCAGAGGTTTGTGTGTCACCAGCAGAGCCATGGGTGAAGGCAGCTCTGTCCCCAGACCAGGCTCTGGGCTCTCGACACCCTCACTGCCAGCATTACGGCTGTGTCACTGCCACTGCAGCTCGTGCTTCCCGTCATGGCGAGCCAAGGTGTCTCTGGAGCTTATCAGGCTTTTCTTCTATTGTGTTCCCTCCTAATGCAGTTCATATGTTTAGACATTTCCCTTTGCAGGCATCCGCTCTTTCCAAATTCCTTACATTTTAGATTATATATCCTTGGTTTTGATCTTTTGCATTAAAAAAATGCTTTCATTTGAAGCTTAATAGTGAGGACTCGGTGCATCTGCCAGAGTTCCTGGCACAGTTAGCGTCCTGCAGGAGCAATTACTTTCCAGTGAGTCTCTAAAATTGCTTATTTACTTTCACTTGTATGCCAAAAATACTTTAAAATCAGGACAGTTTTTTCCAGTTACACAATCACCAGAAATATCTTGAATCCATATACTTCCACTGTGGTTCAATAGTCAATCTGAAAATAGTCAGAACAGTTTATAAAGTACGTAAAAAGTGTTCTCTCCCAGAATTAAGGCTTCAGAAGCACAGCTCCATGCCTCCAAGTCAACGAACACTACAAAGCAAAACCAATTCCCCCTCTTTTATAACAACATAGGGAAAAGAGACGGCAAACAGGAGGGCAGCCAGCCTCTGCTGCTCTTCAGCAGCTTCCTGAGTGGAATTATCGCAGCCAACCACTTCTAGAAAGTCCTTTCATGTCTGTTCACGTAGGGTTTATTTACTGCTCTTGGCAAAACAAAACGACAGTTGATTTCTGACAAGCAGTGAGATTTAGGCTATTTTTCCATTAGAGCTTTTCAATTAGTTGTAGCTAATTTAGAACATTAGCGAGGGACAGTAGCTGCTCCTACTCCTTCAGATTTATCAAAAGCACTGATAAAACCTAGTTTTCAGTAATCCTAGTTTAAGTAGCAGATCCTCTCCCCTCCCTGTCTTGAGGGCACAGGTAACAAAATGTACAACGATCTTCTAAAGACCTCAACGGCGCTTTGCAAATTGAGGGCTCCATTTCTTTTCCTTACTCATGCATATTTTAAATTCTCTTTTAAGTTTCAACGGTTTGCATGGGTGTAATTCAGAACAGACTGGGGCCTTACATATTTTGCATACCAACAAGTTATGTGAGTCCAATTTCTGAAAAAAAGATTATATGAGCATTATGATGCAGTTGAGGAGTAACTGGCTGGAAAAAAAAAAAAAATACAACAAACCCAGAAGGATTTACTTTGTAATTTTAAGTGCATGTTCAGAAATGAAAGCAGGCATTGTGTCCACCAACAATGACCGGAACAGAATCAGCCTTTCTCCAAACCTACTGAAGAACCATGGTCTTAATTTGTAGGTTTAAGTTACTAGCACTCATTTTTTATATATATACATATATATATATATAAGGCATCTAGACTTTAAATGATATTGCAAGAGTAGAAATAGCATGATAAACCTTCAAAGCTGAAATAAAAAAGAACCTGTGTTTTAACTTAGTGTTGAGTATTTATACAGCCGGCACCATTTAGTCCGGCATGTTTGAATGAGTGCAAGTCTGTGGTTGCAGTTGTGTATAAAAATATTGTAGCCTGCTCCTGCTTTAGGAACTAAACTTCAGTTCCCAATAGCTCCCTCTGTAATTCTCTTTCCAAATAAAAGGAAGAACTATTCCTGGCTCGTAACGGTGTATTTCTGTGGCTTCTTGAACTATAATGAAGGCAGTCTGGAATGTTAAAAATTACATGCTCAATGCCAGTTCTTAAGCCACGGTAATTTAGGCTTTAAATGTTTTGAAGTTTACATTTTGAGTCTGTTATTGTACAACTTTTTAATTAAAATGTTGCTGTAGTCCAGATCACTAATGCTTCTTGCTCAAAGATCCATTAACATCTATCTTAAAACCACTACTTAGGGAGTTTGATAATTTTGGTATTGAGGGCTAAGGCCATCTGCTTGGAAAATTATTTGGTTTTTATTTGGCTCCTTCTAATTGTAGAAATTCAAAGACATCTTTGATATCCACTGGATTCCAGCAACGGAAACATCAGTTCTCTTTCTGTAAATGCTTTAATGCTTGTCTCTACTGTAGACTAAATCTTGGTGCAGTTCAAGAAATAATCTGCCAAGCTTGTCACTGATAAATCAGGTCTGGATTTTCCCTGTGCACTGTAGAGACAATATGTACCATTGATGCTCACTATCATCTCTATGTTTTCCCATTGAAATGCTACTAAATAAATCAGAAAAATGTGACAAGCTCACTTGGGGCTTCTTGATGTCATCATAACCCAATAATAGCCATTCTTAGGATTAATAGCACCATGGACTCTTCTTGTTATGATCTGTAGCAGAGACTCAGTAGACATTTATGCCCTGAAAGGTGCCTTCACATTTATATCCTATGTACAAAAAAATGAGACTTTAACCTGAGTTTCGCTCTCATCTTAAGATAAAAATCCTCTTGTACCATGTGTAAACAGTGGGAATTTAGTCCAGTATCAGTGAGGGATACAAAACCTGAAAGTTAACATCACAAGGCTGGGATTTTGGAGGGGTTCTGGGTTTGGTTGTTTGTTTTTTTTTTTTTTTGGG
>RSEF01000028.1:4337394-4359088 GCA_003993805.1 Himantopus leucocephalus
TTTTTTTTTTTTTTGGGGGGGGGAGGTCCCTTCTAAAGCAAATGTCAAAGCTAGCCCAGTTTTTGAAGGAGATTCTCTCAAGGATTCTCAGCAAGGTCCCCAGAAACATATCAACTGGCTATAGGAATAATGCAGCAGGATAGCAATGGCTTCGTGATAATTCTGCTTATTGAGGGGGAAGTCAGAGCTTTCCAGCTGAAAAGACCTGTGTGCTTCCTTGTGCCAAATAACTCAGCAATTTAATTACTTTTAGCCCAGGTTTAGATTCGTCTTTGGCCTGAGGCACTTGAATATGTGTATGTGTGTGCGTATAAACATACACATACCTCTCTAGAGGACACTATTTTAGTCCCAAGATGTTGGCCAGCCTCTTAAGAGACAGTGGCAGTCTCTTAAGTCCTCCACCTGAAGCAGGTCTGCTTTGTCTGACAACTCATTAAAACCTACAGGACCCCATAGCAGAAGGACCCCAAAATGTGAGAAAAGACACAGACACCGCAGTCCAGGAAAGCAGCTTTCTAACAGCACCCTGTCCACCCTGAGCTTGTATACTGTACAATTATACAGCTATTATTCTATTTACAGTTACTAATTATTATACAATAATAACCATTCCCAGCATAGCATCCATGGGATTTTTATGCTATTCCCTCCATGCACTGCAAATGGCCCCTAAGAGCTCAGAGAAACCTCTTAGCTGCTCTAAGCAAGCAAGGAAACAAAGTCCTTTCCTATCTCAGACCCCAAGCCCACAGTAGGTCAGCCAAAAGGTACATTATAAAATACAGTGGACCTCTTGTTAATATCTGACTTTGTTGCCCGTGGAGGCTTCAGACCTTGACTTTTATCACCCTACACCTTGATATTATGTACCAAGAGAAGCAAACCCCTCTGACATGCCAATTCGAATGAGCTCTCTTCATACCAGCCACATGATTTTATCCACTGTGCATCTCCTGACATGACACGGTATTCTGCACCATACCTTATTTTTAGCTCTGAATTTTGTTTTTCAGGTGTAAGTAAAATGAGGTGTTATTATTTCCACATAATCAAGGCAAAAACAGTTTCACTTTCTTTGAAGCTTTTTATCTCCCTACAACTGGATTTGAATCTCTGACTTCATCACCACAACCCCAGAGCCATAACCACAAGGCCACATGGTCCCAGAGCTGTTTTTGGAGGTGGTAGTGATGTGAGTTATTTTAGAAGCTGCTAGCTATAAATTTCAGTTATATTTGAAGGAGGGTAAGTTAGCTTTCAAAGTCCTTGGTGAGTCTGTCCTTCAGTGACTAGTGGGCAATTACTGAGGCCACTGGCAAGAGCCCGAATGTAAGGCTGTCCTGCAGTTTCTACCATAAACCACCAAGTACAAACAAACAGCAATTGTGAATGACAGTTAAACTAATTGTCCTTGTTGGTATTACTATCCCAAGACGGGTTGTGACGCAGAAAGTCAATCTGCACAAAGTCAGTTTTTCATTACAGCGAGCTCCAAATAGCATCAAAACAAGTCAATTTTAGACCGCTTGACTGCGCGTGATAAACGCAACCCAACCACCTTGATTCTTTTTTAAAAAGGCTTCACCCTGACCCTCCAGTTCATGATGCATTTTTGCACTCTTGGTTTCCTGCCTGAAAATAAACGTGAATCTACTATTGCGTACTCCTTGTTCCATAAACTATGCGGGCAAATGTTCTGAGCTATGATTGTAACTACAAAACTTACATTTGCAAAATAAGGATCACTTGCCAAAATGGTATCCTGAATTTAAAAGACTTGCTTGCCAAGATTCATTCAAAGGAAGGTGCCCCTGACACAGCCAAAACTCAGTTGTTGGGTATGATACGAGATAAGAGCCCCAAACAAGAAACGAATGAACAGCAGAACGAGTTGCTGAAAGCTACAGAACGTGGGATTCGGCTCTTTCACATCTAGAAACTGTTTACATTTTTCTTTTCTCATAAGAGTAATTTTCAACTGCAAAAGTTAACCACATCTCTGTGAAATGTAGATAACTTTGGGAGTAAAATGATTTCAATCAGAATAAGGGTCATCTGAGAGATGGTGGTAGTTACTCATTCAAGATCATGCCTGAGACACCCAGATCCCAGTTCAGTATTTCGTTGTCACTCATGTAGCAAAGCACAGCTGCTTGAGCAACTTTACTGGCACTAGTAAAACAGGCATTAATTGTACTCTCTTCCTCATGATATAGATGACCTTTCCCATTGGAGATGCTCTCACACAACTGCCAAGCTCCAAGGGAAAGGCAGAGAGTAAAAATGCTGCTGTCACACAAAACCAACAGAGACAGTCAACCTTCAAAACAGAATAACTAATTTTTTCTTTCTCTAAGGCATAACCTAGTGGTTCAGGGCGTGAGTGAAGAGACTGAAGGACTGAAGGGAATCCTTTAAGGAGGAAAAAGAAAACAGGAGGGAATTCCACAAATCCATAGAGTTGGAATAGTATTAACTGCAATCGCCTTTAGCTGTCTAAGAACCGGCCATATCATCCCAGGGTGGGATAAATTCTCCATCACTCTCTCCTTTAAGTACAAAGAGAGCCTTACAATTCCTTAGCCTACGTGCTCAAGCTGTGGATGATTAAAATGGGGGGAGGGAAGAATAAAAACACCTCACTGCCCGGCTAGCAAGAAAACAGGCGGGTTGGGGAAATCCTCCTGCTCCAGTGAACCTGCTCCTGACCACCGTGCTGATCCCTCCAGTGTCTGAGATCAACACTGGGACTAGAGAGGCCAGGTAGATGTTACAGATGATTCTTGTTCATGCCCAGGGCAATAACTAACCCTGAAGGTGATGCTGACCCAGACAAAGATGAGACTACTGGAAATACTCCTAGAAAATCAGAAAATCACTCAAGTCTCCTGTTCTGGAGTTACCTATGATTCCAAGTCATTATTACTGAAAGACATGAGAAGTTTCTTCATGGTAAGATGTCTTAGCATATTTTAAAATGTCAACTCAGGAGAAAATAGCATTCTCAGCATTGAAGGTCACATCTATTCCGGTAGATGAAAGCAGTTTTGGGAGCAGGATTCCCTTTAGAATTGCAGTGAAAAAATCTTCAAGAAAAAAAAAAATACGAAGGACTAACATTACGTGTAAAACACATGGGTAAAGGCCCCGATAAAGTGCAACTGACCTCTTCTGTTGTCTCTCAGGAAATCAGAAGTCAGTTGTGCCTGTTATAACTATTATTTAATAGTTGAGGAATGGCAGCGTTTAGAAACTTGTGCTCAGCGCTGGACACAGGCCTTTTAGTGAAGAACTCACAACAGCCATTTTGTCCTGGTTTCCAGGAAGGAAAGGTTGCTCCTGGAGCCTAAGAAAACTGTCACAAAAATCTCGAAGGAAAAAGAAAAAAAAAAAAAGAAAAAAAAACCCCAAACAAACAAGGAAAACATTTCACTAGAACCCATCTTTGGAAAAATATAAAAATATTTTTCCATCCAGAGAAATAACTATAAATAATGTTTGAACTATTAAAAGGGTGAACGCAGAAAAAAAGGCTATTTACATAGGAGCATTTTGTGCTGTTTCAGTCTAATTTGTCACCGATGTAGGAGCCTCATACGTTAGCTGGAGGAAATCCAGAGCTTTCAAAGGTTTTCTGTCAGGGCTTGAAAAGTTGCCAGTTTTTTTAACGGAGCCGAGCAGTCTCAGGCCTGTTGTTCTCAGAGATTTTGTGAGCCAGGGCCGCATGTTAGCAGGAAACAGAGCCAAGTGGGCTTCCTGAGCGTCTGAGAGAGGAAACACTGTAATAAGCATGGAGGCTGTGGTTAAAAATAACTCTGGTATATAAAGGCTGCGAAGGATCCCCTCTCGCTCATACGCGCGGCTGCCTCTTGGCTGGCTGCTTCGCGCTGATTCCATGTGAATGAGACACTCTGCCATCTCATCGGAGCAGGTGGTTTTTAAGCAGAAGAAGACAGCAAACAGCCCGCGAAGAAGTCGAGCATAAGCTAGCTCTTATTTTGCATGTTTTCAGCAAGCAGGATCCTAGGTTTTATTTCAAGAGTGTTGTCAGGCTGAGCTAAGCTGTAGTTACGGACACAGCGTTTCGGTATCTAACTTTAGGCTGAAGTAAAAGTTATGTTGAAAAATAACTCGGTTTTCTGTGATATGAAACTCAAAAAAAGGGAACAGGGTGAATCATGCAAGCTCTTGAGCAACAGGAGAAAGGGCCCCCTAAATTGTTACCACCGGGCCCGGTGTGGCTTGTACCACTTCTGCTACAGAAGCTTTAATCCCACCCTGTGCCCCCCCTTCCCCGGCGTTGGCCAACTGGAGGAGCTAAATGTGGCAACCACCAGCTGAAGGGACTGGCGACCGTCAATCAGTGTTTTGCAGTCCCCGCGCATTGGTTTCTCACCAAGCGGAAGACTGCCTGCTTCTCCTTGCTGAATTCATTTTGCATAGGATTAGGCCCATCTCTGTTCTTTCAAAGGCAGTGATTTTCCTTGCAAATGCGGGATAAAAATCACACCGGTTATTTGGGAAATTAAGGCACCCTTTTCCCTGCTGTAACCCGACACTAACAGCCATACTGAACGCCATTCTGAACACTTCTTTGTAGCCCACATTATGCTGTAATTGGCAAAACACATTCTTCCCAGGCTCATATTTTTATTGCAAACATTTATTTGGCACTTTATGTGGCAAATGAAAAGAAAATTTCACAACTCATTCTACAAAGTTGCATTGTATTAGGCTGTCCCTTGAAAAGCATTTTATTGCTCAAGAATAGCTGTAACCGTTCAAGGGATTTCAACAGCATTATTCTCTTAAACTCTAATTGCTGTATATACTATATCTGCTATAGCACCAAATATTAATAATTTTGATCAGCATCAGCCCTGACAACTGACACTTAATTCCACCCTAGACCTTACTGTTAGCAATAAGTGTGACATTCCTTGAAGGCATATCAACTGAACAATTTGGAGTAAATTTTCAGGTGCATGAAAAAAATACACTCAAGTTTTGTTTCTGAATAGAGAGCATTTTCTATAAGACACAAAGCACTGTTCCTAAGCTCAGACGTATCCAGGAATTTAAATATATAAATATCCTAAAAGGTAGGCATTAATAGCTTAAGANACTCAAGTTTTGTTTCTGTATAGAGAGTATTTTCTATAAGACACAAAGCACTGTTCCTAAGCTCAGACGTATCCAGGAATTTAAATATATAAATATCCTAAAAGGTAGGCATTAATAGCTTAAGATAAAAAAAAAAAATGGTCACAACAATGGACTGTCTGGAAAAAAGTCTGTCCCAAAATATCCCACTGAAGGTTCAAGGTTTAATCATAATGATATAACTAACTGTGATCATGGAAATAAATATATACCATTCTGAATACTTCAGTGATCTAAGTCTGAAAAGGACTTCACAGTCCAGGAAGACAAATGAGATCAGCTGCTCTATACATACAGCCTATCATGCAAAGATGCCTGTCTTCCTCTCACTGGCTAATTCACTAAGCTCTGATTCATACTTCCATGTATTCAAACAGGGAAAGTAATTCCAGGCAGCAAGCAATACCAATTAACAGTGTCACAGTTAATGAAATGCTTGCTCCAGTATTTCCCATTACTCAACTGCAGGACATATGACTAATAAATAATACAGGTGCAGTACAAAGAAGGTATTTTATAAATGAGAACTAAACCCCACATGTTCATCACGTTAAACAAGGCTTTCCACCCTACGCCCTATATGAAGTCCTACTTTGTCTAAACCTCCATTTATCAGATAAAACCATAACATACAAAGATATTCTGCATGAGGGAAAAAAACCCAAAGACTTCCTAACTTCTAAGTAATTCTCTGCTTGTGGCTGGTTTTAAGCTTTGTCCAGTCTTCTCTCTCCCTCCCCCAGTTAAAACCTGTGAACTTCAAAGTGACAAAAAAAATCTGCTAAGAAGGCCATCTGCATCTGCCGTGCTGACTCAGACTGCAACAGATCTCACAAATTAAAAAGAGAGAAAAGTGCATCTGATTAGTTCTTTGAAGTTCTCTCAAACAGAATTTTTCTCCCTGCATTAATTAACCCCCAAATGCAGTTCTCACTTCTAAAACCAGTTAAGTTTGCATGTCTTACGACATTACTAATTGTCCCAAGTGGACATAAGAGATAAGACACCATTTTACTTTTTCTCCTGTCATCTCCAACCAATTATGCAAGTTCTCTCCTAAAACGCAGACCAGGAAAGACGTGACTAGTTGGAAATCTCACAGTGTAACACCCATTCTATTCCAGAATTAAATGAGTTTCATCTTATTGGGCTCCTGGCTTCGGGGAGGCTATTACAAGTTTGTTAATAGTAACAATAACTTTTCTGAATGAAACCACATAGGTATTTTCCAACCTATGCTCCTATTATTCCACACCCTTGTTGCCCATTTCTTAACTAGAGATTTGATTCTGTAATAAAAAGTATTTGGCAACAACTGAAATCTGCGAGTCATAATCAGTGACTGATATTTTAAGCAGTTTCACCGATACAATTAAACACGCTTGCAGAGTTTTTGAAACTGTGGTATCATTTCACAATTCGGTAAAAAAAAAAAAAAAAAATCTCTCTCAAATGTGTTTTTAATTGACAGCTGAAAGGGACATCTGCAATACAGCGTATGTGCATTCAACACACACATCAGGAAAAGCTGGCAGAAACACAACTACATACCTAATCAAAGCTGATAATTAAAAAAATGGCATAAATTATTTAGGTTTGAAAAGTCCCCAAATGAAAAATGACAAAAAATCATTTACAGCTGAACAGTATCATTCCTCATACAGCAAACTCAAGTTACAATACATAATTACCTCGATTAAATTCATTAAACAGATAATTTTTTTGCATGATTTACTGAACCATGAACGTACTTTCTTGGGTATTTCTGAGAAAGGCTTTCTCTGTATAAGTCAACTTATTTATTGAAATGGAGTTGAAGCTTATTTTTCCTTCACATCGGTGGAAGTCTGCCTAGCTAAAGCGTGCAGTGGTTGAAAGCATCGACGCTTGGCATTTGCTAATCTTTGTGAACCGAGTTAATAAGGCTTTCGCTAAAACGAATTAAGATTGCCATCACAATGAATAGAAATGATAGAACTGTCAATAATCTTGCTGAAAAAGCGGAAGTGCTAAAAAATATTTCTGTTCTCTTTTTGGGAAAAAGCCAGATGCTGTATTCAGATCAGACAATAATGATGTTGAAATACTTTCCATTCCAGTAACTAAGGAGGATGTTAAAACAACTGCTACTCATCTCAAACAATATTAAGTTGCCAGGTCTGGGTAACTTATAAGAGAGTGTTTCAAAAGAACCAACTAAGGACATATCCAGATGGTTAATGTTTATTATCAATCAATTTCAGAACAGTGGGGAAGCCCCAGGTGACTTGAAGAATGTTAATATTATGTCAATATTTTAACAGGGTAAACAGAATGACCCAAATACGCCTGTCAGCGTTACAGAAACCCTGGCAAAAGACTGGAAGGACTTGATACGTAAAAAAGAATTATAAATAAAGACTGTTTAGTTAATGACAATGGTGTTTTAAACAAGGCAGCGGTGCTGATGTAACACGCAAATCTGTGTAGGGATTTGCCTCGGCGCAGGATGATTTTCACAGTAAGGAACAAGAACATGACAAATCAATATGGTGTGCACACGCAAACTGGTCCAAACACAAGCTGATACATCTTGGAATCTAATTTAAATTTTAATCAAGCAGGTTTATTAGTTCTTGATCTTTTTTTATCATCACTTACCATTCAATGTTGTTAACAATGACCTGGAAGAAAACAGAAACTGTTACTGATAAAGTCCTAGATGACAAAGATCAAGGAAGTACAACATAATTTGAAGAACATGCCATTGTTATAAAATTATTATAACTGCTTCGCTATCCAGGCAGAAACAAACGCCACGCATGGCCACACAGACAAGCTTAAGGCCGTATTTCTAGCAAGGAAAAATGCAAGCAGCTCTGCTTTTTGGCATAGACAAAAATAGGTTCCTACCTAGGCCAAAAGGTAAAAAAATTTGGGCAGCAAAATTGCTCTGCTGGAGATGGCAAATGTCAGATGCCTCTTTGCGTGGTACCTTTTTGCAGTCCCTGCCTTCCATCTGTGCTGGGAGGATCCAGCTGGATGGATCCAGCTTACTTACCTAAGTAAGCTGGATCCCTCCCAGTTGTTCCAAGCATCTAACGATGCTTCCCAGCCCTGCACCATGGCCCCCAGCACTCCCACCATGGCCTCCCAGGGCCCTGCTCCACCTTTCCGTCTCCCCCCACGCCCCATGTGTTCTGCTGTCACCATTGCCATCAATGAAATCTAGCGGAAAAGCCTCCGGACAGCACTGAGTGCAGACCGTACGTACGTGGTGGTGGTGGTGGTACCTTTGACTGGGAAGCTGAGATGCGATGGAAGAGCTGGGGGAGAGGAGGTCTTTGCCAAACCGTTCCTCACGGCTGAGCTTCAGTGCAGTACCACGACGGGAAAGGCACAAGCGCAGCCCTCGGCTAAAGACTAGATGACTCGTACTTTGCTGCTCCACATTTCCAGTGCTCAAACCTCAAGAAAGACTTTGGAAATATGCACGTAGTTCAGAGGAGAATCACAAAAAAAAATTAAAGGAAAATATGCCATACTAAAAACTTAATGAGCCCCTTCAACTTCATCTTATCAAAGAGATGGTTCACCTTTGTCTTTTAAGTCCCTGAATGGGAACCAACTCCACTCATGAAAGGTCTGGTCAAAAAGGCTCCTTTATCCAATTAATTCATGATGTTACTTTAATCAGATAAAAGGCCTACAGGATTAAATCACTCTCCCCAAATTAAGAAATGCCTCTTCAAAAAATAGCTGTATATTTCATTTTATGTGGTTGTTTACATCATTGTTGTTTACATCTTCCTTGAGAGCAGACTCTAAAAATTATTAACTCGGAATCTGCAGTTTAAATTAGAAAAAAAAAAAAAAAAAACAGCCAACAGAACTATGGCAATTTGAGATGCAGGCAGGGAAATCCTATGATAATGCCTGGTCCATTTAAATATGAAGTGGTTGGTCACAGCGTTACTCGAATTGTGATTTTGAACAGCGGTGCTAAGAGGTCTCATTCACAGCTCGTTTACCCTGCTATTATTACGTTTGCTCTAGGTGCACTCAGGACTTTCTGAGAACAATCCCATGAGAAAGGAGCTTTTTGTTTGTTTGTTTGAGTTCTGTAATGACTCAGAGTGCTCTAGCAGCCAGGTGACGTGGCCATTCTCACCAACCCATCCAGCTGCAGTGCTTCACCGAGGGTGCAGTTCGGCACACAGCCCCAGTTTTGATTCTTCTATTAACATGGGGGAATCTCGAATCCCTTAAAAAGTTTCTCTTGATGTAAAAGCAACAACAGAGATCAGCAGCAACACCTAGAAAAAACAACTTTGCATACAGAAATGGTTGAACCTGTGTTTACTTTGGCTGGAAGACAAATCACACATCATTTAGCTCTGCTCTACCCACAGCAGATTAACAAATACTTTCTAATCTCACATTCTTCACATTTATACACCAGTGGCATCACTCCTGATCTATGCTGCCATAAGCGAGATCAGTGCCAGGGTCTTGGCTTTAGATATTTAAAATAAGCGTTGCATACAGCAAAAAACCCAGAAAATGTCAGCACGATGATCACGGACCAAGTGGAAGGTCATGGCAAAGTTGTACTCACTTTGTACAGAAGTAGTGACTCACAACGTAAATAAATTCTCACATTCGTCTCACCAGGTTTAGTATAGCTATAGTTTTTTAGCTTCGTCGCTTTACTTGAAAACAAAAAGAAACTAAAGGCAGCAAATTTATTATTTTGTGCACTTGGCTTTCATCCTCACTACCCACTAAACATTTCCTTTATGCAAAGAAAAAGCACAACACGGTTAGGTGACAGAGTCAGTGCAGTGCTATAAACAAATGTCCTTCCAGTGCCCACTGGAAAACAGCATCCGACTGGAGCGTCTCAGTGAAATGCACACGTACTGCTGTATATCCTAGAAACAAAATATTTTGTTATAGCTGTTGCTGAAATCACAAGCACATAAACCGACACAGACATTCGGGGTGTGTTATCAAGGGAACATTCACATTCATTCTGAATTCATCAGAGTATATTTTCTTGGCTGACTCACAGCACCGTATATACGTATTGTACACTTACTAACATTTTATTAGAGGAAAAGAGTTTACATTGAAAGATTACACAAGTGTGACATTACATAGCTATGAGTCATACATCTTTGTGTACTTCGTTACCATGCATTCAGTGTATTGATTCTGCTCCAGTCACAGAAGTTTGGCTGCTCCTCCTGGCCATCCTGTGAACTTTTAGAATAAAAAAAGTATAGAAAGTTAAACAAGAGATACTCATTATTTCAAAACATGTGTGGCTATTGAAAAGATCATTTACTCACCCTAGCAACCGTGCTTTCCTGAGATGGCCGCGCTCAGCCACAAGCCTGGGATGGGCTCTGGCGAACATGCTCAAAATGCTTCTGAGAACCAGAGCCCATCAGGGGCCATCACTCTTTCCCCTCACGGGGCACACAGCGCATAAAAGTGAGAGTTGTTCTCCTACACGCTTCTGATCTCCAGCTCACTTAGAAATCCTTTTAGAAGTTATTGCAAAGGAAATACGGAGGAGGTAAGGGGAAAGCATAGCTCTTTCTCTGAACGGGCTCTCAAAGAATCGGTCTGTCCTGCAATAGATCATCATTTTTCCTCCTTCAAGAATTGCCACTTTTGCTCTTTCGCTCCTGGATGACTGCCAAGCAGCCGTGATCCTCAAAAACAGGAGTCTGGGGCACGTTATCAAAAATTATTGGAGAATAGCTCCTTCAGACTGGGCATCCGAGCTAGAGCCCAAGGTAAGGGAGGAGAACAGTCTTCCCTTCTGAAAAATCCAACCCAGGACCATAAATTGGCTACGAGCAGAGGAGATCACAGAAGCTACTTGCATTATTTCTCTCTTAATGTCAAAGGGAAACGTTGATTTTGGCAATCTTTGTGCAGCAAATGGAAACTCTGCTAGAGAACTGGACTTCCATTAAACACAAGTCTCCAGCATTTTCCTCGCAGGGAGACGGTACAAGAGTGGCATAAACACCTCTCTGTCAGTATGGCGATGGGTCCGTGAGACACGAGGGTGACCAGAGCCGGAGGTCTCTGTCACCAGCTCACCCCCGTGGAGCAGGACATCTGCCTCCCTTGCTGTGCTCCTTACACCTCCGGCTCCCACCCTCATTTTCTGGGTATGGTCCCACCATGTCCCTGAGGGATGAATCCAGGCTGCGAGGGGTGGGGGGAAACCAAACCCCTCAATCATGGTGTCTTCCTCAGTGTCCCCGGGGCAGGGACCCGTCAGTATCCCCATCGCACAGCAGGTGCCTCACAGTCTCTGTTGGAACTTGGACCCACCAGTGTCCCCTCATGTCACGGGCAGTCCCTTGGTGTTTCCAGGGCAGGGACCCCTCAGTGTTCCCTACCCCACGGCAAGTCCCTCACAGTCTCTGTTGGAACCTGGACCCACCAGGGACCCCTCAGTGTTCCCCATCCCACAGCAGGTCCCTCACGGTGTCTCTCAGCGCACCATCCCCTCATAGGGAGGGTCCCTCACTGTCCCGGGGGCTGGGACCCCCTCCGTAGCCCCTCAGCGTCCCCAGGGGAGGCAGAGACCCCTCGGTGCCCCCTCAGTTCTCGAGGGTCCTATGGCGTCCCGGGCTCAGGGACCCTTCAGTTTCCCCTCAGCGGGGGTCGCCGTTCCACACGCTCCCCCCCCGGCCCGGCCCGGCCCGGCGGCGAGCCCCCGCGCTGAGGGGATGGCGGTGAGGGGGCCCGTCGGCCGTGCCGGGCTCGGCCCCGCTCCGCTCCGCCCCGCTCGGCCTGGGACCGCCGCCGCCGCCTCCTTTTATACCGGGGCTAAATTTAGGCTGCGCCCGAGCCGCTGCCTCCCGCCCGCCCCGTCCGGGACGCGTTTCCTCCGCTCCCTGCAATTGGCTTGAGGCCGCCCGCGCCCGCGTTATAAGCTGAGGAGGGCGGCTCGCCGCGCCGCGCCGTCCGCTGTCCCGCCCGGCCCGCACCATGGCGCTCAGCGACACCATCCTGCCCTCCTTCGCCACCTTCGCCAGCCCCTGCCGCGAGAAAACCCTCCACGAAGTGAGTCTCGCCGCCCCCCCCTCACCCCCAGCCCCATCTCCCGCCGCCGCGCTGAGGCCGGCGCGGCTCATCGCACGGGTGGCCCCGCTTCTCCCTAAGTCCCCCCTCCAGACACACGCACCACCTCTAACCTTCTCCCTTTTCTTTCTCCCCCCAGAGGTGGAAGTGCGACCAGGAGGCCAAGACCCCCGCCGGCACCTGGGGTGGCCTCTCCCCGCGCAAGGAGGATGAAGATCTCAACAACGTGCTGGATTTTATCCTTTCCATGGGCAGCGACGGCTACGGCCAGGGCGCAGCCGGTGGGGACTATCCCCCTGCCCAAGGGGAGAGCGGTGGCTTTTACCAGACAAACCCGTCCCCGGGATGCTACAGTGCCCTGGAGCAGGGCAGCCCCCCGCCCTACAACGCCGGCATCGTGCCGGAGATGATCCGCACCGAGATGGACTCCAACTACTGCCCTCCTGGCAATGTCCACGGGCGGTTCTTCGTGACACCCAGCTTTGGGGGCCCGCAGTTCGTCGAGAACATTAAGCCCGAGCCCGACATGGACAATTATGGACCGGTCCTGGGTCTGGTGCCCCAGGCTTGCCCCAAGATCAAGCAGGAGGGCAACGCGACCTGCATGATGGCCTACGAGCAGCCCCGGGTGGCCAGCTCCCCCCAGATCCCTGGGGCAGAGACGCCCCCGCTGAGCCCCGACGATCTCATGGTGAATGACTGCCACACGCAGATGATGTGCCCCTCGTCCGTGTCCTTCCAGCAAAGCTACCACCCAGCCTCCGGCTTCCACCACCCGCAGACCCATCTCCAGTACCAGAACACCTCCCAGTTTGGTCTTTTCGAGGACAGCCTGCCCTTACAACCCTCTGCTCCCAGAGGCATGCTCACCCCTCCGTCCTCCCCTCTGGAGCTGCTGGACTCCAAACCAAAAAGAGGACGTCGGTCCTGGCCGCGGAAGAGGACGGCCACTCACACGTGCACCTACGCGGGTTGTGGGAAGACCTACACCAAGAGTTCGCACCTGAAGGCCCACCTCAGGACGCACACAGGTAAATACGGCCGGTTGCCTTCATCCGATAGCCGCCTGTATGAAAGTTTACAGCCTGAGTTTTAACCCTGTAGTCCCTTGAACTCCAGGAGTATTCAAGGTTGAGCTGTGACAGCTGGTCAGATCTATAATGTTTAAGTGTTTTCCTATGCATAGGTAGGTCAGAGCTTCTACTGAGGGCTTCTAATCCCTTTCTCAAAAGGTTTTCTCTGCATCTATAGAGTGAAGGAATTGCTAGAGCAGTCTCGTTTGGCTTAAAGGCGCTTGGATCTTACTGTGGAAGGGCTCGGTAGCAAATAAAAGGCTACGCCGAGATAAACTCGGGAGGTTGCCTGGCATGTGATGCTGCCTGTACGTGGGAGTGCCGCGCTGAGTCACGCTCTCTCTGATTTCTCCAACAGGTGAAAAGCCCTACCACTGCAACTGGGAAGGCTGCGGCTGGAAGTTCGCCCGCTCCGACGAGCTCACCCGTCACTATCGCAAGCACACCGGCCACCGGCCCTTCCAGTGCCACCTCTGCGACAGGGCGTTCTCCAGGTCGGACCACCTGGCTTTGCACATGAAACGGCACATGTAGCCCGAGAGACTCTGACCTGCCAACAGCGGACGTTATTTAACTGCTCAGGTGCAGAAGCGTTAAAAACTTGTAGCTGGTACTACGTAGGGAGGCACCGATGCTCTAGCGATGGAAGCCGAGGAGGATTCGACACAAGGAGACTTAGCCAGGCATCTCCTGCAGAGAATTTGACGTGACTGTAGCAGTGAACCTGCCGTCCCGGTCAGGAGAACTGGGGTTATTTATGCAGTTTCTGTGAAGGGTAAACTCTGTACAGACTGTAAGAAGAAGCTGTAAATATGTGTTTTCCCAAGTCTAACTGCCCAGTCCTAAGCTTTACAAGACAATGTTTGTATGGAAACTGCCTGAAGTTGACCCTAGGAGAGATTAAATGAATGTTACTGTAGCTAACGATGTTATTTTAGATCTCAGTTGAAGGCATGGCTAAGAGAACACTCCTATTGTTAGACTGTTTGTTTCACAGGTGCAATAATATTCTTGTTTGCCATGATCTACACTAGAAGTACAGGGCTTGATGTCTTGTAAGAAAATAACCTATTTTACTGTAATTTTTTATATATTGTAAATAATTTTATACAATGAGAAATATTGTATATGTAAATAGAAGACAAATGGGTATTTTGCCTGTTTCTGTTTTTATAAAAACATAATTTTTCATTGTTTGAAAACATTTCATCTTTTTAATAAAATAAGTTTTTAATTGCTGTGACTTTTATTCTCCTTTTGAGGTCTCCCTGTTACTTTTTCCCCTGATGGCTGGACCAACAACCACCTGGTTGTGTTTTAAATTATCAACGACTGTAAGAAGACACTTAAAAAAATCTGAGCTATGGATTTTTCTAAAACAGATAACAGAGCACGTAATTCATTCTCAGCAGTAAGCAAGATACAATACGGTGTTTTATCAAAAAGGTCCAATAGGAAAGTAGATCGCATTCAAAATACACTTCCTAAAAATGGTTAAGTAAGCAACACTGTAATTTCAGTCTCATTTCTAGTTTATGCTAGACTATTTTAATAGCATCCTTAATGTTTTCCAGATGCAGTTATAGTTTTGCCAGCAGTGTGTGGGTTTTTACTATAAATTTAAACACTGCATTTTTGTAATTACGGAGGCTTATTTTAAGGCATTCTTGTACATAAATTATCCTTGCTCTCAAGAGCTCAGTGTAGAATTCCAATAGAACAGTAGTGGAATTTAAACATAAATTCACAACACAGGTTAAAATACCTTCATAACTCATTCCCCAAAACTGAAATTCACTTAATAATTTTGAATCCCACCTAGGTTTCAGGAGCTGAGAAAGATATTTACTATTTTGGAGGAAAATAAGTTTCCCAGGAATACAGATACCGAAAACTAATTTCAACTAAGCTGGACGCCGCGATAGCCGCAGCAGGGAATAGCTGCCACGAGCCAAAGGGAGCCCCCCAAAAGCTCTTCCACAGCTGCAAATGAGCCCTAAGGCCAAGCAGTGCATCTGTGCAATTACCCTCCCACTCGGATGAGGATCCTCTGTTTGCACAGCGACGGTTTAGTGGTGAGCCTTGATACTTGTACAACAAAATCGCTGTTAATGAAGTATGCAGAGTCAGCTTAATATCGGAGCAGTTTTCCTTAACATCTGGCTACTTGGAACTTGTCTTTAATCAAGATTGTGACACTTTTCTGACTCTACAAGTTAGAATACACAGGAATGAAATCAACAGGAATACATTTAAAGTAACTACAAATATAGCTATTCTTCTGTGAAAGCAAAGTCTGCAGTTGTTCATGTGGAACAGATGTATTTTGGGCTTCTAATCATTGACATGGAAGAATGAGTTCCACATTTCACTTTTATAGCTCTTTCAAAGTGAAATATAAGGGAGATTTAACATTTCTTCATTAAAAACAAAATTTGCTAGAAAAAAATTGCACAATCTAATTCCAGAAAGTGAGGATGACTTAAAGATGTTCTAAAATTAGCACATTCATTGTTGCAACAGTTCTAGGTATTTCCTTCTCTTTCCCCATAGCCGGAGATTTTCATATTTCAGCACGTCCTTTGGTGTTTTTAACCTTAAGAGCATGATTTTGGAGGTTAATTCTTCCCCTTACCTTTCCATAGCCCCCCTGGCTTGCTCTTGCTCTTTCTGAAGAGCTGACAGTGGTTTCAGTGACACAGTGCAATCGTACACTTTTTTCTTAGCGTCATTAAAGCCGGCGCAGGGGGTTGACCCCTGGCTGCAGTGGGTACGGCCATCCCTCGGTGCGCGGCCCCACACGTGGCTGAGGACCGTCCCAGCGGTGGGGGAAGAGCCTGGAAGCATCACGACGTGCTGATCCGGCTCTGCTCGTCCCCAGCCCATCTCGGCGCCCTCTCTTAGGTGACCCGTTGGTCTGACCACTTTTGGAGCCTCCCAAATTAAAAGAGCAGAAGGCAGCTGCAGCGAGTGAACCGGCACAAAGCCTGAACGCTGCACAGCGCCTGCATGCAGAGATCAACGTCCCTGCAGCCAACCAACTCTTAAAAAAACCAAAAACCACTTATGTGGCTCCTCTGTAGCACCCACCGCAATGGCATGGGTGCTCCTCCTCCGGGAGCTCTGCATGGGGGTGTCCAAACTTCCCTCTGCTCCAGTCGAGCCGTAGGGGTGGTGATAACCTCTGCTACCTCTGCTCCTCCTCGCTAAAAGGTCTTCAGATAAGATACTTGTTATCTGCATGATACCGTGTTACCAAACAACGCGCGCTGGGGACCTGCTCTGCTGTCTGCTGCTTACGGTGTAAAAATGAGCCGGTTGTGTCTGAGCTTTTAGATTTGTTGCGACTCAACTGAAAATAGAGCAAAGCATCCTCTTACATATAAATATAAAAAAAACCCCATATAAAAATATATAGATACAGGCCTCTGAAAGTGGGGAGGGACAAGGGGCACAAAACAGTAATAAAAGCTCATGACCAACTTTATTTTAATTGTTGAAGGGAGGGCATACATGATAATTTCTGTGTGGTCTTTACAGGAAACTGCAGGTTCTTGAATCTCGAGATAATCTTGTAGCAGAAAGAAAGAGATGCTGATCTCATTCTTCTCACATTCTATTATGAGTAATTGTCAACTCTCTTTTTCTTCTTTTTTTTTTCTTTTTTTTAATTGCCTTAAATTAGTGCATCCAAAGATATGTCGATGTGATTCCCCCAATCTACCCCTGGCCAGCAGGAAATCACTAACACTCTGCAACATCGTCTAATAATAGACCACCAGGTCCTCATCTTTTAAGTAATTTTGTTCTAATTAACGTGAAAGAGCCAGAATCCCAGCTGCCTCCCCGGGAGCACGCAGCAAAGACCTGCCCGTTCCATCTGCAGCCGTCCGGGATTGCATTTTGACACTCTAGGGAAAGAAAGAAAAAAAAAATAGTAGTTAAACCTGATAGGAGGAAATGTAGAGTCCGTTGTAAACAAGATTTTCACACATATTCTTATAAGATACCACAGCGATGGGCTCACTACACTTCGAGATAGATTGCTAGATTAGATAGAGCACGTTAAGTGCAGCGAGCAAATCCTGCACAATGTCCCGAGTGAAAGTTTTAGCAAATATTTCTGAACCCGAGACACCATCCAGAGGTTTAAAGTCAGTTAATTCCACACCGGGTTTCAGAGCGTGGCGTTTCGCTCCGCCGAAAACGGTTTTTCTCTCACCTGCTGCCTTCAGAAGCGGCAGTTAAAGCTGTCCTACATGGGAACTCATCTTCAGAAAACACCCCGAGGCAGAGGCTGCCGCTGCTGAAGCAGCACCCAGCCCTGCCGCCCGCCGCCTTCCAGCTCCCTGGGGAGATGCAGCGCCCCGCAAAGCCGCCCAGCACCACACCAGCACCCCGCCAGCAGGCCCCGGTGCAAACCAGTTTTCTTTTAAACCCTTAAGAAGTACAAGGCTGGACTAGAAACCCTCTGGCTTTTCCTGGGAGTTTGTTTCAGATTCGCAGTTTTGTGAATCTGATGAGGGCTGGGGGGGGAGTTTAAGCTTTAATTTTGGCCGCAGCTCACCTCCTGCGGGGATGGGGGGGTTCAGCCCGTGCCGGTCCTGGGTTGCTCGCTGCCTGAAAACATCGCCTCGCTCGAAACTTTGGTCCTCCGTCCACAAGAAGTGCCAAAAAAAGTTTGTCCAGTCTTCAAATTATAGGATTGTGCGGTTCTGTGGTTTTCTGTGGTAGAAGCTCTGTGGTTTCTAAAGCTATTTTGTGCACCTATAACACAGAGTAGCTGTTAGGCTTGTCTTAAATTGAATTTTCGAAGCCAGAATCCCAAGCTCTAGCAATTTCTTTTGCTATATTTAAATAAAACAACTACAACAAAGTCATGTAGCCATCGCCATGGTAACTAGCAGTGTTGGGGGGAAACATAAAGAGGAAAATCCAATCCAAACCCTGTGCAATTTAACAGGGAGAAAGCTATCCCCGTCACTGACATCCCGAACGTGCTTGGTGGCATCTACGAACCTTAAAATTCCTGCGGGTCCTTGAAGCAGCCGCTCTCAGGTGGGGCTGTTCCAGGTCCCACCTGCCCGGGACTCATCCTGCGTGCCGAGAGCAGAGTGCTTTGAGCTCCTGAAAGGGGCCGGGGCTGCAGCTCCGGCTCAGCACCGTTCCAAAACGTGACTCCCATGGATTTGGGGGAGAAGGAATAGATTTACAAGCCAAACCCCAGTAACCTAAAGCACGTAGCCATACACAGTTCACAGGCCCTGGAGGTAACTGCCTCAACTTACTGATTCCCGGGGACTCCTTAAAGCTCCGTACCGTTTGATCCCAAACAGCCGATTCCCCATCGCTTAGGTTGAGACTGGGAATAGCCTCCACCGCGAAATAGTCTTTAAACTTGAAACGCACAGCGGAGGCAAGGATTTATCCTCAACTTGTTAGGCACAAAATATGTTTGATTTAATCTTTTGAGGTCTGACTTTTCAGCCACAGTTATTTGATCTTATAATATTTTATGTAGACACAAAAAATGAGTCATATGCACTGCTTTATATGATGACAATGTATTAACTTTACAAAAACCACCTTTCCAAGCCCAAGGAGAGCAGGAGCAACAAAGTTTTCCTTTACTCTGTGACCATAGTTAGCATTAGTTACCTGCCTATTTACCTGCTTCAATTATAATTCCTTTTAGCAAATCAAAAGCATTCTGCCCTTTGTAGTAAGCATAAATTCAGCAACACAGAAATTGCACATGAACTGACCTATTGCAGGTTTCTAATTAGCTACGGTATCCCTTTAAAGCACTTTTACTTTGGCTTCTTGCACTTCTTACAGCTCAGAGCATTCCTGGAGTTCTGACCTATCATTATGTCATCAGGAAACATCTGGAATATCACACTGGACATCCCCTCTGGCATCTAATACATTAGGCGAGAAGCTACTGAGCCTGGGGTTTAAACACAAAACAAAACACACACGAAATCCTCAAATCCCAACAACCATTTTTTTTACAGCCCGTGCACGATGCCAGCATAAGCGGGTTTGGATATAGTGATGATTCTATACCGCAAAACAAGGGCCGCAGGATGCCTGGGTGCCCTTCCCGCGGGTGCCAGGGATGGGCAGAGAGCGCCCAGGGCACGTTCCTCAGCACAGCTCCCTTCTGCAAAGCCGGGACCGAGGACAATGCTTACAGGAAGTTAAACGGCAGAAATACATTATGTTTGCAGCTGATGAGAATTCATCAACGGGGAAGGCTATAGCACTTGTAAGAAATGCTGTATCAGCACCAATAAAAAATTTTAATTGCCGTTATTATGCTAAGCAGACAGGAGATAAAAGATGTCCGGAGTGACTAAACCGATAGTCACGTACAGGAGACAGGAGATTCAGCAATTTTCTCCCGGTAGCACCTCCCCAAGAAAAATACGACTGTGATTCGAGCGGCTGGGGTGGCAGCGAGAGAGTAGAGTTTCACAAGGCAAGCGGCTCTTGGGCCAGACCCACGTACAGTCAACAAATGCTGCATTCGCTTTTGAGGTTTAACAGCGGGGCTCGTAGCTGAGCCCCCGCATGTTGGAGTTCCCACCTGGAAGTGTGTCTTCCCGAACAGGGTGCCTATGCTTTTCTCCCCTTCCCAATGACGGGCCTCTACGCGACGCCTGGTACAGGGAATCCTTTGGGATTAGGCAGGGACAATGGAGATCAGGCAGGTATTTGGGGAAGCGTTGGGATGAGCACATCGTCAGACTCCAAACGCTCGAGTGGGAGCAAAACACGGAGCTGCGGCTCCTGTTTTTGTAAGCGAAGAGCAGCGTTACAGGACGGGAGAAGCCGAGTAGGAAGTTGTGCCTGTCTGTGACACACGACAGTCAAATCCTGGCTTCAAAATGTCAGCGTACTAAAAATATTGCTGGAGAGCAATTCCGAGAGAAACCTGCCGTGGCGATGCGGTGTTAACCGTGCCAATGTGTGCAGAAGCAGAGTAAATAAAACAAACAGATGGGAGAATAACGAGTCAAAGCGAGTAACGTTGAATAGCATGAGAGTGAGGTGTGTTTTTCCAGCAAGCAGAAAGGGTTTGTCTCTGGTGATGTCTCTAACCCCTCCCAGCATAAATGGCCTGGATGTTCAGCATTGCGGCACACAAATTGTTTTGGAAAGGGCGAGGCGTTGGGTTTTCCAACTGGTCTGTACAGACCAAACGTGGCCGGGAGGAAGAAGGGGAAGCAGAGAGGGGAAAACAGTGCGTGGAGGGCAGCAGCCAAAAGGAAAAAGATCTCAATGCAGAGAATCAAGCAGTGGTTCTAAGCAAGAGCCCCAAGTTTGACACAAAAACTTGTGAAATCATGGACCAAAAAATGTAAAGAAAGATTGCCGAAGTCTCAGAGCTCCAAAAAGTAACTTTTCATTTATTATATTAAACAATAACATTTCTCTTATTATATTAAACAATAAACACATGAGATGGGTTAAAATTAAAATACCTTTCAATTTGTTATGATATTTGAAAGATAAATATAACTACAATAATGTACATATTTGGAGATATTAGTCAAATTTAGGTCAACATTGCAGTTTCCACTTTGTGTTTCCACCTTTTTTAGGTCAGACTAAAGAACATCGTATTAAAAGGGACACCAGAAGAGCACTCTATAATTGTAAGAGCAGAAGGAACCATAGTCACTAGGAGTTTTCTTTTTAAAGTTAAAACTTAAAGGGGAAGGCAGAAGTTGGAAAAATGAAAATTCCATTTTATAACAAATTAGCCTTTATTTATAAAACTTTCAAGTAAAAAGAGCAGTATATCAACTGATAAAACAGGCATGTCAATGAATAAGAGTTAACATATTTACTCTAAAAATAAATCTTCTATGATTCCACCATACTCCAAGCGAAATTCCTTTCTAAGAAAAGATGTTTGTTGTGAAGTCTACAGGGAGGCGCAATGGTTGACACACAACAACAACTTAGCTGTTCTGCCGGTGCAGGGAGATATTTGAACTAGATCGTTATTAGCACAGATCAATTCACTTTAACAGAGTTCCAACTCTAAATGAGGATTAAACAGAAATGAAGTTCCTGAGAGGGAGGAATAAAACGCAGAAGGGAGAAATCAAACTCTTACACGAGGGAAAGCAACAATTCTACTTGGACCAAAATTCCTTGGGCCTCAGTTCTACAGAATAAATACTCTTCTCAATGGAGAAACACTAAAGAAGAAATAGTAACCCCAAAAGGATTATAAGAAGAATCCAAGAAAAGTGCATTATCTTTGAGCATAAGATGACGAAATAATTTCTACAAAACTTCTGACAACAGATTTCACAGACAGGAATTAAAAAAAAAAAAAAAAAAAA
>RSEF01000028.1:4359122-4402896 GCA_003993805.1 Himantopus leucocephalus
CAGACACAGCTTGGAATTTCCTACGCTTTGGGAGCACGTTACATGAAGCAAAACACAGTAAGGACTGACGATCCTCACAGGGCAGAGATTTCAAAAGGAAAAATTTGCCAATATAAAAATATTTCATACAGCGTTATTGTAGAAGTACTACTTTTATGAGCATCTGTTTTTATTGCAGAATGACTGGTATGTTTTACGACAAGACTATTTGAATATAACTTAGGGAAACCACTCGAGGCAATCGTGAACCCACTGGTCTATAAAGGATGATGTGGGTAATTCAATACCTGTGTCCTACATGCAAAGTTTGCATGCGTAGGTTCAACGTGAGTAATTGTCCGTCTTTCCTGTTTTAACTGTTGTGCCTCGGTGCTGTGTGCAATTCAAGGTTTTCCATGAGTCATTCCAGCAGTGACGATACTCTGTATAAAACACACATGTGCCACTATAAAAGCCGACTAAACTCGTTGTGATTGCTCAATGTACCACAGAGTCTAATAACTTATCCGAGTAGAAAGTAGAATCACCTCCATTCTTTCCTCAAAGCCAAGAATGCAATGGATAGTCATTCCTCCTGAAGTAAAAGCTTAGGTGGAAATGGAGGAAAAACAGAGCTGAAATCCAGATGACAATTATGTGCAACCTATATAACTGGAATGAAGCAAGAAAAACATGTTTTCCACCTTAGCGTGCGACTGTTTGGGGCGTGTGTGTATGGGAATAGCTCCTTAAAAATAATTTTTAAAAAAGGGAAAAAAAGAAAGAGAGTGAAGTGAAACTACAAGCAAATGTAGGAGAAAAATCATTGCCTCAGCCTAGAGAAAAAGAAAAGATGACACGACCATCACATGCAAGGAGATCAGAAATTGAGCCTACATTTCCAAAAGAGACTTTAAAAACTCAAAAGAATGTGAAATCGCATCCAGTGCGGATGATGCCTACTTTCTGCCAGGGTTCTTTCTCACACTTGGCACAGCTAGTGAACACAGGTTCTCATGCCAATGAAAGTAATCTTGAAACAAATTTATTAGAAGTAGTCATTTCTCCTTCTTTTTTCTTTCACCAGAACTTTGAAATTCTAAGAGCCGTGATCTAATCTGCATTTCTGTGAAAATTCCATTTCTGTATCCATCTCTGTTTAGAGAATACATACATACACACAAGCTTTAATATATAGAATATATACGCATATTCTACATATTCATTGTATATACACATTTTCTGTACAGCACAAGTAACTATATACTAGGCATAGTATGTGGACATATATAGTATATACACACACTATTATTACATTATACAATACACTATATATATATATACACACAGACACAAATAATATGGATCTCCTAATGTACACTGTATATGCATAGTGTATACTCACATTTTACATATCTGCATTGTACATATTTTCTCTGCCCAAATAGCGATAGGCCTATTTGTGCTTTAAATTTCACTGTTCTGGAGGAAGAAGATGATCAACGTCTTGCAAAAAAAAATGTTTTGTTTTAGAAGAACAAGTGCAGATATTATACAGAACATGGAGTTATAAGCGTAAGGGAAGAACATGGGTATCTTCCTTTTTGTACGGAAAACTGTATGAAACACAATCAGGAGAAATCACAGCTCTGTTTTCTTCTACTGCAGTGTCTAAAATTTCGACTCAAGGGCGTTTCGGTGAACCTAAGGTTACTAAATCTAATACACTGTGCATACAGAACAGGTTCTGTCCTGGTTCGTTTGCCTGATCTTCTGGTACTGCCCAAGCAAATATGAAGAATGAGTCAATAAGGAAATAGGAAAATGAGCAATTAGTTCTAACACTACATGGAATGCTAGATTAATTCACATTGCTGGCTTCCTGCTGAGCATCTTGAAAACACCGACTCGTTGCCTTAGAAGCATCATAAATTACAGTATTTTAGAGCACTGACAAAGTACCAGAAAGTCTTGTTACGGTACATAACTCAGAAAATGAATCAAGCCGTTTAGCTCATCCACCCCGTCCCACTGGAGCGACGTCATCCAAGCAGCAGCCCCAAAGTGGTTTTCCTTTCGAAAGTGGCCCTACATATGAAGGGGGCTTTACTGTAGCAGAAAAGACACCACAAAGACTCAGGCCCAAATGAAAATGAAAAGGAGAAGCTTACACATGGATACAATTTGTTTAACTTCACTGAGAATCCTGCAGCCATTCAATTCTGAAAATTGCTCTTTCATAGCAAAAGTTTTCTCATGTTAGCGATAGACAGACTCAAGTTTGCTCTCAGAGACTTCAAGTCCTGTACACCAACAGAAAAGAGGATTTGTTGACATTTTAGTAAGTTTGATATTTTAGAGAAAAATTACCACAATGGGAAGGGATTTCAAATCAGGTTCTGTAAAATTAAGAAATATCTTCTACTGCATTCCAAAGGGGTCGTTAAAATACAGTTTTAAAGGTCATTATATGGTTGTATTTGATACGAGAATGCATCTCCCCTTCTGAGGGGAATTAACAATTCGCATTATTTGCAGTACCACTAGCACAGGAGACCCACAGCAAACAGGGAATTGTGACTCCTAAAACTGCATTTTGAGATGCAGGGTTTCGCTTTTGTCGTATGTGTTGCTGCATACGTAAATGGAGGGATGCGCGTGTGTGCGCGTATGTACATACACACACGGGCACTCGCCCATACACCTACTCACAAAAGCCCGAGACAAGAAACGCCACATCTTAGCTGCCTTTCAGAGCTGAAAACTACTAAGAAGATTAAAACGATCCAATCCGATTTTTATCTCTGTGTAAGGAAAGCATCCAGAATAAGGCAATTACAACAGAATGGGGAAAGATTGTTTTCATTCAGTGAACAGGCACTATCTTTGTATTCTGAAAAAGAAAAGTAAGGAAGCAAGGACGTAAAAAATATAAACGCATTAAAGATGATGAAGGAATACCACATTTTCAAAAAAACAGAGAAAACGTTGTAAGGGCTGCATCAGTAAAAACACAGACTGTTAAGCTTTGTATTCCTACAGAACCAAGGATAGGAAAGCAGATATACATAAGGACATTTAAAAAATTCTGTGCTAGATGCCTATTCTATTTAGACAGAAAGGTCCAAGGCAAAGACAACCGAAGTTTTAGAATTCCTGTAATCAGAGAAGGCATTTTTTCGTAAGTAAATAATTCACAGATTTATCATAAAGACTTATTTTATATATGACACGTAAACCAAATTCTGTGTTACCCTGACCAGGTGGAAGAACCGAGTTCTAGAGGTGTATATAAAATCTGTTCCTACTTGGACTTACTACTGCAAGCCGTATTTTAAAGCCAATCCAGTCTACCAGTACTTCTATAACTCATGCACGAACATGTATTTGGCAAATAAAATCTGTTTCAACTTGGCCTTATTTCAGCTAAATTACGTTTGATCTGTAACCCTGTTAATATAAGATAGGGGGAATTAAAGAAGTAGAGGTAAAGGCTGTCTCACGCCATCAACTGGGGAACACAAATACCAGGGGCTACGTTCTGGTGGTCAGAGCAAAAGAGGGTAAAAGGAGTCGTAGGGATGAACACTGCTTAAGCTTAGTAAGTTTTCCATTGCTTGATTTTACATGAAAGCAGCACTCAAACTTGTATCACAATCCTGCAGTCATATTTGCTTATGAGATAAAGCAAGATTTTACCTAACGATTTAACTGCCAAATTAATTGTCCAATTTACTACAACTGAATTAACTCCCTCTTTTACAACATTACATACAACTATTAAAACTCAATGCAAACAAATGTTTAAATTAGAAGAACTGCTTATTCATAGAAGCTTCAAATTCGTAGCATTTTATACAGTTCACTATGTTTGTATTCATCATATATAAATTGCCAGATTCTTTTGTAAAAGCCACGTCTCCTGGATAAAAAGGGACCACCTAATAATGAATTTATGCTGAAGACTTTGACACAGATGATGCAGATGACACACTGATTAGCCTACCATGAATTATTAAATAAATGTAACAAGTGAAAGCTAATTCTATAAATACTATCTTTTTATGACGTTTTCTTTGAAATTCATACTGCAGCCTCAAAAAAAATCAATGAGAATTCAGGTAATAAAAAGCCAGATTCACAAGTTGCAGTTTACTATATGCAACATTGTCTTCCAGATAAGGAAACTTTGCTTTCAGTATCTTAGGATCATACGTTAAATTTCTTACAAGCAGTAAATTTTATCTAGAACATATAATACAGCTTATACAGTGTTTCCTGCATATTATGCGCTTGAAAAGCCACAGAGAGCCGGGTTTGACGTAACCAGCTGGTCTTGTTTAGAGTTGAAGGTGACTAAAATTTTCACAACATAAACCAAGAATTTAGTATTTTTATAAAAGCCGTGTTTAAAGGTTTCACTTGGACAGGGTGGAGCCAAAGAACCTCTATTTAAGAGTTTGGCATATCAGCCTTACTGAGTGCAATAGCCAACTCAAGGTCTTCTTGTTCTTGTCTCCGCAATCGAGCTAGTCTTTCTTGCTCTGCTTTTTCGCTCTCACGCTTTGCCCACGCCAGCTGCTGTTCTTCATTTCCAAACTAAAAAATGAAAATGGAAAATAAATTAATGAATTTACCAAAGAGCTAGAAGAAATTATGTGAAAAATACAATGAATCAAAGTGATTAAATATATGAATCAAGTATACCAAGCTGTCTTAGAGTAGTTCTTCTGGATTAGGATAAAAATTCACTCACTGATTTCCTCACTTCATCCTTTAATTTATTTCCTGAATTTCTTCCTCCTCCCACCAGGAAACTAACCCATCTGGGCTGCACGTCCCTGCATCCATGTCTCAGTTGTGTATGAAAATGGCCAGGGGACTGGAGCCAAACAAAAACTCCACAAACACAAAAACAGCAAGTTAGCGGTTTGGGAGCATAGCAACCTACATCCATTTTTAAGAATAGTAAATTGCTGGTAAAAACAAGAGTTATTTACTCTTGTGCAACTCCACTGCAGAGAGTTTTACTGTAGTATTTCCTGCGAAGGATGAGGGGTTTTAATAATGACTCTGGAGACGGCCTATTTGTGGGAAGTTTCGTCACCAAATCCAAAGTCACAAAAAGCGCTTCTGTTACTGTTTATAAAATACATGCAGAGTTTTTCCAGTAAGAAATAATATAAGAGAATCCAATTTACTTCAGCAGAAAACACTAAGGAAATATAACACATTATAACATGCAGCTTCTAAGCCTGTTCGAGCTTCCCAAAACACATTTAAGTACACTGCAGCAAAACTATTCCACAACTATATTCCAGTATCTACCGTTGAAGTATGCAAAAGTTTCCTTGGCTGAACTTCTTGCACAAAATATTAAAATATTTTCTTGAAATCATAACAATTTAAAACTAAAATATAATCTGTTACTGTTTAATTTTAGCATTGGCTGAAGAGGATGACGTTAACAGAAGCGTTCGCACAGCTGCATGCAAATGTTTGCATTATATCCCACTTCTAAAATTTGCTTTGCACCGTCTTTTTTTGAACCTTCAGGAAAACATATTATTTGGGTTGGTTTTTTTTTTATTTTTTTTTTTATGCGAAAACTACATGGAATTTATAGTTTCAATTCCAGCTGAACACATACTGCAAAAATTACCCTGTGGTCCCCAACGCAGCAACGCTGAAGACAGGAAAAGCTGCCACTGCGCTATTTCACCTTCCCAGAGAAGCTCGAAATACTGAACTGAGTATTAAAGGCAACCTTAAGTGCCAGCCCTATCCCAGCTGCCTATGGACTACGGGACAGCCCCCACCCCTGCCTTTTCCACCCTGCACTGTATCTGTAATTCGTATTTTTGAAATAAATGTGTCTATTTGAATTCCTTTCAACCCAAGTCCAATTCTCATTTACTCATAATTTAGTTAAATTATGCTTTATCCATGTGCTTCTGGATGGTCACAATTCCTCATTTTA
The DNA here is from genome assembly GCA_003993805.1 of Himantopus leucocephalus. Taxonomy (NCBI): domain Eukaryota; kingdom Metazoa; phylum Chordata; class Aves; order Charadriiformes; family Recurvirostridae; genus Himantopus; species Himantopus leucocephalus. The sequence goes on from RSEF01000028.1 coordinate 4,365,082, forward strand.
CTTCTCTCAATATGATTTTTCAGATGATTTGATGCAACAAAGAGAGGACTATTTTAAAATTACCTTTCTTCAAACAATACCTCTGCTTTCATTGCTATCAAAATTTAGATGAGGACCTTTGCATTCAGTGTTATTGAACTACAATAAAAGTGCCACTCATTTTATGATGTTTTACTTTTAAAATGAAGAAAACTTACTATCATTACTCATTTAAATAATGTCAGCTGACAGGTAAGATTTAAAAGCTTGCTAAGATTTTAAACAGATGATTTTCTTTTCAAGATACAGTAATGATGGACTCAAATGGAAGTAGAACTTCTCCACCAATTCCAAGAATTCAAAAAGATCGTATGGCTGGGATGGAGAATAACAGTTACTATTTTCAGAAATAGAATAAGCTTTGGTCAAACCCTGTGGGGTGGTGGTTTTTTTTTTTTTTTTTTTTTTTNTTTTTTTTTTTTTTTAATGTTGAGAAAACAGTTCTACTTATATAGCTTACATCTTAGGATAAGTCTTCCAAAGCTTATGAGAGTCCCAATTATGACTTGTTTATGGTACACAAGTTATATTTTTGTGGTTGGAAGTGCTGAGTTAAAATAAAAGAAGAAAATAGGAAAGCGATTCATTGGAAACAAATCTGGATGTGCCTTATTACAAATGGTTAGCATAAAGTAAAATTTTCAGGAGTATAACTCTGACCATCAGATAGAGAAATAACAGTTCATTAGTGCCACTGGTTCTTGCACAGACTGCCTATAAAAAGGTAACGTAACTGAATTACAAGTCATTTAATACAATAACAATTTCTTTGCATATGTCCAGGTTTCAAGAAGTCTGTAAATATGTATCACATATCTGTCATTTCATTAAAAACCTTTTTTTTTTTCCAGAAGTACAGTTAGACCCAAGGCATAAATGAGGAAAACAGCAGACTACAGCCAAACTAATCAAACACACAAAAACCTACACTGACTTGCGTTTACTAAATTACCAGCTTATAGTAAGAGAAAAAATTTAGTTTAGTACTAAGTGCTCCATTTCTTGGAAATTTAAACGCTTTCTGTTGGCAGAAAGATTGCTTTTCTTGTTGTTCCGTAAACTGAAGCTGGAACCTAGAAATACCTGAAATCTGAGCTACCAAAAGGCTTTGTTTTGTTCCAAAGAGTCATATTTAATGCCAGTGGAAAAGCTAAGAATGCAATGAGAATACACTTAAACTCTGGGTGCGTGAATTTGCCAGCGTCTCAAGAAAAGCCAAGTTTTCTAGAGTGCTACTAAAACCTAGTGAAGGTGCTCACTTTACTTCTTGGCAACAGTAAAGAATTCTAATTAAAAATCGGGTTATTCAATTATTCAAACCTACACGATTGTATGGTTCTGTTCTGAGATTCCATGGACTCAAACTGTGCATCAAAAAACCTTCTGCAAGTAAAACTGCTTTTAATTTCCATTGTGAGGCAGAGTTTCCCAAACATTAGGCAAAGACAAGCACAATATTCTTGCTGATTACAAGGTCACTAGTACCCTTAAGACTTCTTACAGAAGGATTAGGAATTACCAAGTGTAGCAATATAATTGTGGTACAGTCATGCAAAATATAAATATTGAAAACATTAGGGATCAAGTCTCTCTCTTTTCAGTCAAATTCAGTTAACGCTTTTTTTCCCCCCTTACAGCAGCAGAAAGCAAGTCAGAAAATTAATTAAAAATTAATTTCATTGGATGAAGTGCCACCTAACAGCAATTATAAGTGGCCACGGCTCAAGTTTTTCTACTTTTTCCTTATCTTCTAAAGTTAATCTCATCTCCTGAAAACCTGATGGCACAGCAAATTTACCGCTAGAGCACCCACTGGGATGGGCATCAGAGATTTTGGTTAATCATTTGGTACACTCACTCAGTGTAAAGCCACACTTTTAACTTAAGAAATGCAGTCTGTAAAGTAAGACGACAATAGCTGGGTAACAGTCATTCCATTCCATGATTTGTCTTTCATTTGAGGAAGAAATTAGATGATGTTCAAGAAATTTCAGATAAAGCAAGTTTTGCGTCTTGTTTTTATTAAGAATGTCACCATTTTTGTATACAATCACAGAATTTAACTGTGCAAAACCAACAGGCTAGTACTAACTGTGGTAAAGCATACATCAGATCTCGACCTTTGACGTCTTCAGTATCATAGATAAATTAAAGCACTGAGGCCAGCTAAAAGTATGCACAGATGACCTCAACTAACAATATCAAATAGGAAAGTGATACACATTTACTATTAACTAATAACTAGGGGAAAAAAACAGTAAAAATAAGCAACCTGAAAGATTCAGCTTAAAGATCTCCACTTGTTGAACACAGCACCGTGTCCATCAGAGTTCAGTAACAGATTAAGTTGGCAATTTTACTGCGTGGCAACGTGACAGAACAAAAACACATGAAAGGAGGAATAAGCCTGAGGCTGTGGATGGAACAGATTTCTATCTACTCATGGAAGCAGCAAGAACCACACTACTACTACATTTACAATGATTTCCAATTCAGTAACGAACCTGCCAGCACTAAAACCAAAGCCAGGCGGTTAGAAACCCTGCTATTTTTTAATGAATGGGTACTTGGCTTTGCTTTCAAACCTTCTGAAACTGTCTTTTGGAGCGCAGTACGGACATTTCTGTATCAGTTCTACAAAACAATTTTGTTTTCTATGTCTAACAAGGGCTTTTCTACAATATCAGTAACTGGAACAAAATTCAACAGCTAAATTTTCAATCTCTGCCTTGTATACGTATCTTTATGACCACATTCCATCGTATACAGCAAACATTGTGACAGGATTGTCAGAACTTTTTTCACAAACAATTACAAATACTTTATGGAATCTTTCCCCTTAAGGATTCGCTTCTCAGGATATGGTGAAATTGCTATATAAATGTTTTCAACAGTTGTTTTTGAATCTTTACATCATTGGCTCCCAAAAATCAGTTTACAAAATAGCCTCCATGCAACAAAAACAATACACAGACTCGGCTACAAAGAATTTGTGAGTAAAGGCACACTGTACTAAAATAATTTAAATGCAAGTAAACCCTTTAAAATTTAGTACGAAACTTCTTTTTTTTATTGAAATAATGCCTTTTTATTACAGAAATATTAATACAAAAACAATGAGGACAGCATGAAGGTACTAAGAGACAGAAGCCAGTGAACAGTAGGTTTGCAGTTAAACCAAAACCCCAATAGATTGCTGCAAGCAGAGCAGAAAGTGGTTTGCTCAGAGACAATGAACTTAACTTACAGAGCTGAAGTCTGCAAACCCCAAGGAAGAGTCTTTAGAAGTTTTACTTGAAGAGGAGGGAGCAAATGGATCTTTTCCACTAAATGGGTCCCCAAACCCCTTTTTACTTTGAAACGGGTCACTGCTGTCAGCCCCAAATGGCTGGAATGGATCATGGGGCTTGGGAAAATCTGAAGACCCAAGGTGGCTTACAGGAGTACTTTTACCTGGAAAGTTTAGGAAAAAAAAAAACAACAAAAAAAACAAAAGGAGAAAAAGAGAAGTTACTTACCACGGACAATAGGAAACTGTGCTGATACACTTTAGCATCATCCATTCCTCCTGGGGTGTTTAATCAAATGTAATTGTACTCAATTCTCAATGCAAATCATCTCAAACAGTTGTTTTACTTAAATGGATTTATTATCTTACTTATACATACTGCAATATTAACACCACCAAGATTTTACATGATAAAACCCAATATAAAGACATTTGGTCAGAAGAATTTGACACATACTACTTTTGTTCATTTTCCGTGATTAGAGATATTTCAAGCTGAAGTTTGGGATCATATAAAAGACAAAATAACTAAAAATACCTATCACTAAAAGATAAATAATCACGTTAAATAGAATTAAGTAGTAACTTCTCTGTGACTTTACAGAATGCATGCATTCTGCTTTTTTTCCCTGGGACTCGTATGTCCTTCTACCACCACCCGTACAAGGGAAAAGAGACTGATGAAGAAATCACCTTGTTGTGGGGTGCTTGCTATGCAACCCACCTTTTGTAGGCGTCTGCTTGTTCTTATATTCCACCCCAATAACAAATGAAATCACAGGCACTATTGTGTATGCTTATAAATAATGGCTGTATATTTTATTTGTTGCAATTGGAGCCTCAACAGTCCATTTTTATTCCCCTTTCAAAAAGTACTATTTTGTTAGGTCAAATAACTAAATGGATAAATGTAATTTTTTTATCTTAACACCCCCACCCCCCCCAAAAAAAAAACCAACCCCAAACCCACACCAAAACCCCTCCTTGGATGAACAAATCAATGTGTACTTGACAAACAATAAAGGAAAATCCAGAAACTCTTAAAAGAAACAAATACTTACAACGTGCACAATAACCTGAATTACACACATTATTTGCATTAATAAAGCTATATTTTTGAAATGTCCAATTCTTTGAACTGTAACTTAATAATAGGAATCTCATAGTTTATTGACATCAAGATACACATACTGGGAAAGCACAGAGAAATGGAGTGGAAACCCCAAATTTCAGAGTACGTACTTGGCATGTCTAAGACATAACCTGATGGCTTTTAAGAAGGTGCTTTGGTAGTTGCTTGGGAATTTTATGATAGTTGCTCAAAGCTGTGCAAATCCTCATTTGTCAACGAGAAATAAAGATCAGCAAACTTGCACCAGATAAATAACCCGCCCAGCAGCCTGCCGTCACCTGCTGTTAAATCGCAGCTCAGCCTCTCCTATGCCAGGGGCCAGCCAAAAGCCCACCGGCCCTGGGCTCGCTCGCCCGACATACAGCCCTCGGCTGGCCGCAGGCTCCTTACTGGCTGGTGGCACCTCCTTACCGACGGCACAGGCTGCAGGGGGCTGGAGCCCACAAACTCAGGCAGGCACAGATTTACAGGGGAGCTGGAGGAATCACACGACTTTTATCTCATTAGTGCAGTGCTAATGTCAGGCTCGGGCTCTGGAGGCAGTACAGTGCCCACTTGCAGGCACTGTGCTTCAGGGAAAATGTGAAGCAAGGGAAGTCCACAGCTGAACAAGCAGACAGAACGAGGCGTGGAAAACAAGAGACATGCAGCAGGAGATACAACTGGATTTGTTTAGGCTTAAAGAGTATTCAAGGGGAGACTTATCATAGTCCTGTAGGCATGTCTTCCATAAAGAAAAAGGCTAATGGATTTAGATTTTACCAAGAGAGATTTACATTAGAAAATCTGTAACATGTTTAAAACTTAAGAATACTCAAGACTGCCTATGGAACTCGTTGCGTTCCATCATCACGGCCATGAGGTTTGAGAAACAGTTTCTAGAAATCACACTGTTTTAGCTGCCTTGAAGCTGGAGGATAAACGAGATCTCTTAAAGTTCATTCCAATACTATATTTCATGGTTCAGTACGTGCTCCATCCTGGTTAACAGATGTGGCAAGGATATACGGACACCCATATTGGCAACCACATGTGGGACTTCTAAAGACAAGCAGATCAGACCAATGATTTGTCCTTCATGGAAGGAAGCGACAAAATATACAGGAAATACCAGCAGCATTTGCTCTCCCGACAGGCACGGACCCTTCTTCGCCACAGTTTCAAACTGCCTTTCCTATTGACAGAGGCCTCGTTTTGCTCTCTGAAACAGAGTGAGGCATTTCCATCCCGCTCATCACCACGGCCTTCAGGAGATCTCACCTTCAGTCACAGCTATGCAGTGTTAGGGAACTAAGCAAACCTGGTCAGAGATGAGTAACTCAGCATTTTGTATGTAATTCTCCAGATAAAAGAGCAAATTGTTTTAAATTATAGAGAGAATTAAAGTACCTGCATTTCTAATTTAAGGTCAAGGCAAAACAAGAGCCCGCTACATCTTTTTCTCCTTCCTCTATTGCCAGTTACTAGCAAGCAAATGCCCGCTAGCATCGCTCACCCTATATTGCCCCAAACCAATTTTGATTGATAGAGGCAAAAGTGACCCATTTTAAGCTGCCCTTTCCTTCGGTTAAATCTTCTGTTGCTGAAACCACTTTGTGGAACTGGTGACTGTTAATACAAACGCAGGGTTTGCAACGTATTTGCTCAGCAAACCTGTTTTTTCTAGGTGGCCTGTTTAATGTTTCTGCACGAAGCCCCTAGTGGTTTCAGAACGTACACAAAGAGCATCGGGGTTTCTCCTGCTTCTTCTTCACAGCACATCACAGAGAATAACTTTGCTATAGAGGAAATGTCACCATGAATACTAAAGCTACTGCTAATAATATTGAAAATTTTCATTTCACATTCTAAGTGCCATTTTCTTCAGTTTTTGTACGTTAAAGAAAATAGGGCTTTAATTTCGTTATTTTGAAGAAAAGGTGAAAGAGAGAGACCCTTATAAAATCAAGTTTGTGTTTTGCAGAGCAATTTTAAGGGCAGTGCCCACGCTGAGTATGCTGATCCTGGCACTCACGACAGAGTCCTCAACAAACCCTCTTTCACCACACTTTGTACGTTGCTTATAGTTTGTTTTATTCCTGCCACACTCAGCAAACACGGTTTTGAGGCCTGGCAGAAGTTTGCTTGGTTCAGTTAGACATTCAAATTTACTCATTTATTGGCCACAAATTAGTAATAACACCACCAGAATTACCTTTCTGACATCCTTGCTGGCTTACACCAAGTGTGAATCTCCCAGTGCAGTAAATGTATATCTAAGTACAAAAAAGATTTTTGTATTCCCGTGTTTAGCATGTCAAGAATGTGGGTACAGTATTTCTATAATGTAAAGCAAAAATACCCAAACCACATAAAAAAGTCACCAACTGAACTGGAGGACATTGGTAAAATCATAATATTGCAAAATGTACACTGAGTAGCAACGGAGATTGCATTAATCTTATATTCACTGGAAAATGTTACGTTTTTACATGATACTGCTCATCGTTTTTGAGGTATGGCAGTACGAAAGTGCAGGCAAACAGTTGTAACCCTGAGTTATTTGATTTTTCTGCTAATAGTTTCAGGGGAAAAAAGTTCAGAAAAAAGCAAAACAGGTCCTATTCTGAAACCACAGCAGTTTCAGCAGTTACCCAAGTGGTGCACCCAAACCACACCGAGGACTCACTTCAGCAAAAAGAGATGATGAACAAAATGGTTTACCACAGCAAATGCTGTTAACTTATAGTGAACTCCACCCATATGAAGGGTTTATCTAATTTCATACCCCACAGCAAACTTTAGGGCTGAGATCTATAGTTCAAGGCAAATATAATCACACTGGTAGGATGCAATTACAGAATTTATCTTACTGAATTACAAGATATTGACAATGAAACAACGAAGTGAAACATTTATAGTTTTCTCTATGTTCTATGTTTCAGCAATGGTCCTAACTCTCTGCTTAGAAGAGTATCTCACTGAATTATAAGAAGGAGCATGTCTTCATGCGTTTGAAGACTGGATTATGCATGCTCACAGGCAAACAGGGCAGAGTTGAGACAACCTGACTTCACAAACTTTCACTAAACAAGTACTCCTTTCCAGGAAACTTTCAAAAGTGAAAAATATGCTGTAAGAAGTCAGAGTCGTGCTACATAGGATAAGCAGCGACAGGGTGTGTTAAGTCCATAACTGCGATTATATTTGAACATATAATACCAGGGCTCCTATCTTTCACATATTTTATATGCCAGAGGAATTGTTACTCTAGAAAACTTTGGAGACTGTGGAGTATATGCAAGGTGCCTCCCAGCACATCTTTCTCTTGGCTCTTTACCAAATTTATAGCTCATTCCTAACTTACTCAGCATGTTTTTCACCATCCTGTTAAATTATCCAGCTCTTCCACTGAATAAAACTTTCATAAACTGTGAACTTTAGGAACTTATAGAGAGGGGCTATTTCTGCACTGTATTTCAAACTCAACTGTTTGGCAACAAAGCTCTTTGCACAAAATCACAATGTATATTTGTAGTAACAGAAGGAAGAATTTTTCCTATGCAAAAAACCCTCGAAACTGTTTTTGCTTAACATTTGCAAAATTCACACCTTGAGCTAGCCTGTAACGCTGAAAACCTTAGCTCAAGAGAAATATTCTGAAAACTACGAATTTCTTGAAAGGTGAGGTTAGAGAAATCGTTACACGCTCAGCCTAACAATCTGTTCTGAAACAGATTCTGAACAACCTGTTTCAACAATCGGTACTGAAATATCTTTACTGTGAGAGAGCAGCATAAACAACAGAATCAGAGCGTGAATGGAATTTTTAGTTTGTGGCTGGGCAGGTGCTCCACCCATGAGTCATTTATCCTTCTCAACACGGGATGCCTGTGTTCTAATGCAACTGTCAGGTCTTCTAGAAGGCATGAAAATAAAAAAAAAAAAAGAGTTTTCCTGTCAGTCACAAACTTTGAGGCTAAATTTTTCACTCTCAGCTGCAGATGAGGGGAAAAAAAAATAAAGGTAAACAGGCACTGTGCTACCGGTGAATAACCCTGGGTACCCAAGAAGCTCTACGGAAACAGGTGTGTGGTACCACTCTGAAATAAACATCACACTCCTGTACTCCTGTGATCACGCAATGAATAAAGAACAGAACTCTATACTCTCCTCTTGACCAAAATCATTGATCCTCACAACTTGAATATGCCCATACAAATAAATGCAAGGGAATTATTTTACATTTTTTTCCTGATGCTTAATAAAATTATTTCTTTTGTTCATAACTCCTGATAACATCTATTATACCTGACATGGCTTCTTCCTTCTTAAAATTATCTCACTAATTACATAGAACAAACTTCTGTGCAGATTCATAGCCTGGGGACATTGTCCATTTTGCAGGTCAAGAAGAATGGCCACAAAACCATGATGTGTTTAAACACTAAGTATTCATAAGACATCATTTTCTTTAAATAAACGAAATCGGTAAATGCACACAATAAAGCATTCAGGCTTTAGTTTGCCTGTTTTAAGCAAGATACTGAGCAAACTGTGAAGTCTTAATTGTCATCTAATTGAGACACTGAAGAGACAGCACAGGCAAACAAACACTATTTAAAAAAACACATTTATATGTCCAACTCAAAAAGTAGCAAAGATCTATGCTCTTTTTTCTTCACTGACAACTGTCAATATGAGGTCAATGTGAACTGACAGTGCTTTTGTGCTGCTTTATAGCTGAAAAATAAGTCTAAAATGGTATAAACAGCCAAACCATAAAATGCCTTTAAAATTTAGAGAAGTGACACACACGAAAAAGAACTATATTTATCATTGACATAAAGGAGGAGGAAGCATCAAATACAAAGGAAGGCAGCAGCAGAACAGGGCTGTACAAACATCGCCTTGCCGTGAGCTGCTTGCATTGCCCTTCTGATTCGTGCAAGCAGAGTGGTGGCAGGCAGCATCAGGCATCTGATTATGCACAGGAGTAGTAAGAGGCATCTGAAACTGTTCAAGGGGTGCAAAAAGTGTCCCACAGAGTGAATCTAGCTCAAAAGCTTCGAGTTAGACAATCCTAGTCCAGGTTAAGCCTGGAATATGTGTGCATACCCCACCTGGGTACCCACTCACTAAGGTTCTGAAGTCAAACTGCCTTCAGAATATTTTATTTCAGTATACATTCTTAATCATGAGCACTTAGTGGGCAAATCTATCTTAAATTTACCTTCCAAGGTCCATGCACCATAGGAACAGAATGGAAAGCTGCTCTGTGAGCTGCCTGTTAATTTTTCTTGCATTTCTAGCTTCTTCGGGACTGACAACAATCTTCTCCAGCAACCACACTTGTGAGGAAAGGGCAAAGCATCCTCACCCAAAACACTGTTCAGATTAGTTCAATAAAATATTAAGATCCTAAAGATCTATTAAGATCTTTAATAGATCTTAAAAGTCTGTGAGAATGGAACCAAAGTCCTTAACTCAAATACAAACATGTTAACCACTAACCTCTGAAATGCCAATTTATAAATTCAGTTGTCATCATACATCAGGGCTACAAAGAATAAATGGATCAAAAACCAAAGACAAAGTTCTTTGACAAACTCACTGTGTGCAGCTGGGAATAATAATTTTCCAATATAATTTATTTTAACACCTGTATTTCAAATAGCAGCTAAGTAAATCCACTAATTTCTTTCTTACACTGCATGAATTCAATATGTAGTCCTTTGAATTCCAAGCTATATGATATTTTTCTGCTATTCATGTATTGGCATCCCAAAGAAAAACTGAGTTTTTATAAGCACATTAACATTGAAGAAGTTCACTATTAATACAATACCCATGACCTCTATTAGTCACTAATATACAATATATTTAATATAAATTATAACATTTACACAGGCTAAAAAAGCTAGAGTGATAAAAATAATTGGTTTTATTAAATAATCATTGCAAGAAGAAAGCATGCTGAAATTGGTAAGTACATCTTCTTTGTGCGTTTTTAGGACTTTTATATTCTTTCAAGGTTAAAAAGGTCAAAACCACTATAAGCAAGCAATAAAAATTTAGAAGAGGTTGAAGGTTACACACTGGTTAGTGGTGAAGGTTCTTCCACTAATATCACTGGTTAACAGTACTGTTATAACCGCAATGTGGAATGCATGGTGCTGCATTTAAAGGAAGTGGTAAGGGTGGGGCAAAAGCAGTAGGTCCCACGATCAAAGCACTAGAGCATTGAATTTTACTTATAACCCAATCACTGACACCCACACAGCAACTTCCTGTACTTTAAAAAAAAAAAAAAAAAAAAAAAAAAAAAAAAAAAATNTCTGTTTCTCTCTGTTTGTAATCAACAACTTTTACCTAGAAACTAGTTAGCGGTGAACTCTGACTGATTTCAATCTGCAGCTCACGGCAGAAAACATAATTGTTAATCTGTGAGAACCTACACATAACATTTTAACTGACAGGTTTCAGTGTATCTGTTCTTTCAGACTTTTTTTTATTCTTAATTACACAAAAGTCCTAGAAAACCCAAGAACTAGTGTAAGAAATATAAAGCGACCAGAAGTTCAGTAGTGCGAAACACTACAGGTAATCCTCTGTGACAGAAAATAAAATGTACTTATAAATCTACAAAACCTACCTATGTTTTAGGACAGCTCGAGAAAATAATTTGCACTGAAATTTAGATCCCTGTTACAGGGCACCTTTGCTTAAGTATGTCAATATATACTACTATTATTTTTGTTAATATAAGTAATTAATATTGTCGTGTTTTCGGTTTACCATAGCCCATTACGTAAAGCACAGGCCTGTTTATATCTGGATAATTTATTGTCGCTTTTTGAGCATTATTCAAGATCCAGCATCAATAAATACAGAAAACCTTCCCTCCAAAGAAACCTTCAAGTTCTCCAGTACCACCTCGTGAACATCAAATTACTTCAGCCAAGTCCCAGGGAGCTGTATGAAACCTAATGCCCACTAGGAACTTCATGGACTACTAACACATTCCTGGAGGGAAAGAACAAGCACATAATCCCTTGGGGGGTTTTAGTGGAACAGTCAAGTCAGAAGAGGTAAAGAGCTTTTTCTTAGCTAATCTTCCTCAACCTAAAAAGAGAATCTTAAACCAGGTAAGGGACAGAGATACTGATTTTTCAAATCTTCACATGTAACAGATATGCTTTGATGTACACTGGTATCCAGGCTTGCTGCTTCTGAAACACCTTCTCCTTGTCATTCTCTATGTTAGTCACTGATTTATTAGCCTTCCTCCAATTGTCTTTAAAGATTCTGCACTTTACCTTTAAAACACAGTAGAGCATTTAATCAGAAAAGCAAACATATGAAATTTCTCTTGGACCAAGCAAGGATCAGTTTAAGACTCTGTAACATCTAGAAGATCTTGAACGACTTTGGTTCAAAAAGGAGTGAGAAAGAAGGAAAATGATTTAATGAAGAACAGAACAAGTGTAAGCCTGAGATTCAGCCTAGATACAACTTTAAGGAAATAATGTCATGATTGTCATCCCCTCTCGTAACCTTCATTTTTGAGAAGGGAAAGATAGAGATCTTAAGGGTGTCTAATCCATGCCACACACCCAGTGTTCGCCTATCCTTGCTAGATAGTAACAACCACAGATGCCTGCAAACTGAAGTATCTGCTAATACAGTCAGTGGGTCAGAGCTGCTTCTCAACGTCCAAGATCTGCAAAAAACCAAACACCAACAAGCAGCCAGCAAACAGGTCAGGACTTGCAAGGCCTGACAACGATCGCCCACTGCAACCCTGTTACGTCCAAAGCTGGCAGTAGCAGAACAGTTCCCTGAAGCACGGTATGAAGGCTGTCCCAGAGCCTTTGCATGAGAGCAATTAAGCTGGACTACACATTCCTTTCCCAGGTTTTTCCAGGCCTTCTGATCTGGCCTTCAGTAAATGGCAACCAGAGGCTATGTCTGAAGTATTTCCCTGGCCCCATGCTCAGTGCCAAAGGTTTGCTCTGCCTTTGTGTCTGTGAAGAAAGGAGACCTGATGCACAACTCCTCATTCGTCTGGACAAAACAGACATGTGGGCAAGATGGGAACTGGGGCACCCATTGGCCACCCCTGACTATCCAGGACACCCTGCAATACCTCGATGGATTGATCAGACAATGCTTGTATGTCATGTAACTCCCAAAAAACTTTGCATATAGAAAAGCACTGAATCGGGAATGATCCCTGGTGGATTTTGCTAGTTTCTCCTATCAACAACTACTTGGGAAATCTGCAAAAACATTTATTAGTATTTTATACTTGACGGTAGAGTGTTGAGGACAAGTAAAGCTCTATATTAGATCTTTACTGCACCTGTCTAACAAAATGCAAGCAAACCACACAAGTGCTTTTCAATATTAAAAATCCCCCCCAAAAGAAATAACAAATTTACTAAAAAGAATATGAACTAGGAACAGAAAGGCAAACTGCAGATTTGTCTGGTAATAACTAGCATTTATTCATCCTTCAGCAAGATCTTTATCACCTACTTGTTTTTTAATTAAACAGACCAATGAGAAAGGTAAGAAACAACGGAAGTTTCTTGTCTGTTGTTTGTTTTCTGAGCAGTGTTCCCATTTCTAACACACACTTGTACGCTTGTATCTCTTGCTAGAATCGCAGTATATTACTATATAATTTCTCATGCTTTAAGTAACCACTGAAGATTGCCTTAGTTGTGGAAGGAAGGGAGGAGTATAACTGCATAAGCACATGAGGCTCATTTGCTTTAAAAAAAACCCTGCTTTGTTTCCTCCTTAGTCTATTTTATCATAACAACATTTGCTTTTGGTAGAGCAGCGGAACCTTACAAATATTGTGTCTCCCAAGAAGAGGGGAAAGTACACATTTAACCAAATTTTTTAAAAGACTGATTAAAGGCTGAGTGCACACGTCTAAATTAAAAACAAACTAAAGCTAAATGTTATCCAAAATTCCTCTGTATGTATTAAAGAGGGAATGAAGAGCAATAAATAAAAAAAAACAACCCCCATGTAGGTGAGTCAATCTTATGGCATGTATTTCTCACCTTTGCTGCTACTATTACACTGTATTTGCTAGGAATAATCCTGTGTCGAAGAAGAAATAGAAATAAACCACATGAAAGAGATAACATAGGTATATTTAGTATTTGTTTGACTCATTCAACTTTATACAGGCCCTCTAAACACTGTATTATTTTATGTAGACATTTCCTAAAAAGAAAAAGATGGCCACTTACATACTTTCCTTGAAAACCAAATAAAGAAAAATAACATAATTCACCATGCCAAATAAGATTACCTTCAGCTTTTATATTTCTGCTTGTATTAATTTGTTTCCTATTAGGTGATATTTGTCATCATTACATGTTATGGGATTTTTTAATCACTAAAGGCTCTCTAGTACCTCAACAGTAGAAAATATTCACACAAAGCAAGCATGGAACAGACTGCTTCAAGAACTTTTACACAATCCTAGAGCATTTCCTGACAAATTTCCATCAATACTCACCTACACAGAACCTCATGATTTGATTTCAGGGTTTTAGTGTGCATGATCATCTCTTGAGCAATAAAATCATAGTCATAGGAACAAACTAATGCTGCTGCAATGGCCTGCTTATAATTCTGCTGTAGTAAATAGTATTTTGCAAACCTTGGATCAATCTATGGGATAACTAATGAGATCTTCAGAACACCCTGGTAACAGAAAGCACTTTTCAAGTTATCCAAGGAGCTAGTTCTTGCTTAACTGGTTTGCAAAACCAGCCAGATCAACAATACCTTTTATAAACAGGATGGGTGCAGGGTGCATGCTTTGCTACAAAATGCAACAGCAGAAAGCAAGACAATCCACATATTTAGAAAGGGAGACATTAATAATGAATCTGTTTTCTTTGTATTACGCTTCCTAACACTGTGAGTGGATACATGAGAATACTAGATGTTGACCTACATGTTTCATGCAAAATTATGTGCCTATTCACAAGCAGAATCCAGATTATATTTTTTTTAAAGCCAACTAAATGTTCACTGCTAGTATTAATTGAACTGTATCACTGTTGTTAAAAGGAGCTCTAAGTGGCTTCAGCTCTGAAAACAGTTTCACTGGTATCTGAATATTTTGAAAATCAACTCTAGGGAGGGTGAACAAGTAGAAGTTGAATCTCCATTAAAAGATGTCTTATTTTCAATTCAGGAGATCCATACATCTCTAAGACTTCCCATACATAACGGACTTGAAGCAGAACAAGCCATATATCCAGAAAGTGTTTTATTTAATGCAGCAATGCAAGAATGATCATACCTGGACAGATCATGACAGGTCTATCCAGCCCTGTACCCGCTTCTAGTTAGTATCTAGCGGCAGATGCCTCAGGAAGAACATGAAAACAAGGTAAAGACACAGCCACACTTCAGACTACCTTGCAGACACTCAGCAACACAGGACCCAGAAAGAGTACTTTGGCTTTTCGTAGACCTTGTTGTTCCTGTTGGATTGTTCTTCTAAGAACTACCCAGTTATTTTTTAAGCCCATTTAAATTTTTTTGAATTCAACATATTCTCTGGCAATAAAAAAAAAATCCCTAAATTTAGAGTATTGTATAAAAACAGACCTCTTTATTTTGAAGGTGTCATTCACTAATTTCATTTGTTGCCTACTTGAAAAAGACAGATCCCCCCCCCCGCATTTTCCTTGCCACAGGTGATTTTACAGATCTGTCACACCACTCCCTAATCATCTGTTTTCCAGTCTGAAAAGTTCCAGTCTGGATTACTGACAATTTTTGCTGGTTTACTGATAATTTCACACCTTCCTCCATGGTTGAAATATAAGATAATGACATAGAACACTGTCAACTTGTCCTTATGTCCAATTATATACACAAGATTGGGGGAACTGGCTATTAAAAAAAAAGAAAACCTCCTTACCGCTGGGTGGCTTGGGTCGTGGAGGGACATTTTTCTTCGGTGGCAATGCTGGTGTGTCTGATTTGCTTTTGAAAGGGTCATCCGAGAATCCCACCCCTCCAAAAGAGGAGGCGAAGGGGTCTGAAGCTACTGACTACGAGTAAAAAGAAAAGAAAAAGAATGTAAGAACATTGTAGAATGTTGTTGTTTCATGAAAGCTACAAGTTAACTCCAGCAAAAGCATTAACTTCGAAAAATGAGGACAGATTTACAGAATTATGTCAGTGGTGGTAGAAGCTAACACCCACTGACAGAGGTGCTAGGATTTCATTAACATTCAAAAGTACTTAGCTCTTAATTACTTAAGTATTTCTAGAACTTTTAGTCCTACCAAAAAGCTGATGAGAAAAATAAAAGGAAGTAAAACTCTATTTTTTACTGTTTGGCAATGAATGGTGATACTACAGCCTGGCCTTCACTCTGATAAACAGAACCATGACAGAAACTGGAAAAACATGGTCAATTGCAGAATGGATAGTTTTTTTCACAAGCTTTTCTTAAGTTACACACAGCTATTTATCTTTTTTGTAAAAGCTCAGGGAAAATTCTACAACCATATGTTTAATGTTTTCTATATTCAGCTGGCTCTTGTGAAGGACTCTCCTATTGATTAAAAAAGACACCAAAAAAAAAAAAAGGGAAACGCATCATCCTGAACTGAAGAAAGAGGAATTTTGTAGGCAAAGCTAAAGCTTGCAGTTGGACTTTTCGCTAAAACTTCTAACTCAAGCCAAACACATCAATATTTGTAAAGACTGTTGCCACCTAGTGGAGAGCTGAAACCCCCACAAAAAACAGTAAGAGAAGTTAGAAAAATCCCCAAGAAGTTAGAATATCATGTCACTGTGAATAATTAATTTTCTAGCTAACATTTAATCTACAATGTTCAAGCGTCATTGTAGAACTAAGTGTAAAAAGTTGGGCAACTGATGTCAACTGTAAATTCCAACTTCATCTCAGAAGGGTAACAGCAGCCTCCCACCCAGATGAGGAGGTAAGGACCTAGTTCTATTTGAAATACCCTATTTACTCAGTTTATACCAAGAAACCAAGGAAACAACAATTCTGTTAAGAGCTATGAAATGTCAGCACACCACGTTCTCCACCTTCCTCTCGTTCCCTGTACTCATGGAGCAGTTCAAGAACAAGTCAGGATACTATGAGAGATGAGGCATCCAAGAAGCAGACTTCAGGACTTAAGAGGAAGGTTGAAGACTGAAATACATTAGTATCTGGAACAACTACCTTTTCTTACAAGTGAAAACTAGAAGTTATTTTTTTTGCTCCTTTGGTATTTGAAAATATTTGTGAGAAGTTGATTCATCCCTGCTGAATCTACCAGTCTTGCTAAGACTTTGCCCTGTCTGAGAGGGATGGAAAATGCTGTGCTAAGTAACTGGTGAGGTCAATCGGAAAAAAATTAAGAAAAGTGGGTTGTCAGTTGTAACAATACAATCTTCTCACACCCTTAAAAAAAAAGTATCTGTACATACATTTTTAAAAGGACAGTTGCTTTCCTTGTAACCTTTACCTTTGACATCTGACTGAAGTCTGCAAATCCCTCACCACTACTGAAAGCACTGCTTCCAAATGGATCCAGTGTTCCAAATGGATCTGAAACAGATACAGAAAAAGAAAATTTAAAATAATACTGAAGAATTATGAAGAATGCTTGGTGCCAAGAAAGTACAAAACTATCCCGGTGATTAAAAAATGCTTGCATTTTGACCTGGCATGAGATGTTTAAAGAGAATTCCATAAAGCAATAGGTTTGTTACCACTTGTTCGGAGGAGAAAAAAAAAAAAAAGGAAAAGAGAAAAAAGTGTATAGCATACATGAAGACTTAATCTTCATAATCCATAATAGGATCACAATGATATTTGCCAACAGTTCACAAGACACTTTCTCTATTCTCAACTTTTACATTTGACTCTTCTTTCATAAAGAGATACCTCATTCATATTCATAAGAAAATTTCTTCTTCTTACCTTGACCTTTTGAAGAGATACTGGAAGACGTAAAAGGATCACTGCTTTCAAAAGGGTCAGGCTAAATAAGAACAGATACACATAATTATTGTTCTGCTGTACTGTGCACTTGTCCTTTTATGCATATCAAAATCTCTTGCTTTAAGACAAACTATTTCCAGTATCAGATCACTCTGTTCAGTGGACATATAGTAGGATAAAATCAACTGATGATATGAAATTTGCATTTTTAGTGCATTTGGCTATTGAGAGCCTTGAACAAAACACCAAGTACCTACAAGCACAACACATTTAAGAGAAAAGTGTATCACACTGAAATACAAGCATTATTAGTTACCAGGGCAAAGTAAGAAATGACACCCTGAAGCGTTCAGTCTTTAAGCAACAGAGACTGAATATTCAGGTCAGTCATTTACATTATTATTAATTCAGAGAGTCTGTATATCGCTTCTTTTTAAAAAGATAGCATTTACAGTTGCTCTTCAGTTTGAAAAATCTGCTGTTATCAAAGTACAAACCTACCTCCCACTGACTGATACTGGAACGCTGTTCAAGCACTTGGGGGGCAATAGTCAATAAATGTCGTAAGGGTGAGGGAAAGGATTAATTAAAAAACAAAACAAAAAATCTGCCCCCCACCCCCCCAAACTAACCACACACATACACGTAAGGACAGCTTAAGAACTGTAGACTATACATTTGACAAACGTGTTCTGTGCAGTCCTTCCACTGTGTTGGCTCTATTGTCTGTTGGTGGCTCAGTAATCCTTTAGCCAGATCAGTTCCTCGATCCGATTCACTATGTGACTGCACAAATAGAAACATCGATGGAATGGGGGTAACGGTGTGAATGAGTGGGTGCTGGTGGCTTGGAATTCCCAACAGAGAAAAAAAAATAAAATCCACCTAACTGCACCTTCATGGTGAATATACATCATTATCTGGAGAGATAATGGAGAGAACAAACTCCTGATTGCCTTAACAATCCATACTTAAGAACAAAATTAATCCCATTTCATCGGTTAGAAGAAAAGTATTTAGTGATATTTCATTCCATTTAGCTTTCAGATGATAAACTTGTCAATAGTAAAGAAATCTATTACATGTAGATTTAAAAATTACTGACCTTTGAGGGTAAAGCGGGGGGTTTTGTGAATGGATCTGAGGTAAATGGGTCACTCTTCACCTGTTTCTTGAAGAAATCCTCAGGGGCAGAACTACGAAATGGGTCACTTTCCTTAAATGGATCACCTCCAAATGGATCTAGGAGGAGTATTAAAAGGTAAAGAGAATGTAGCACCTAGTGTGTCCATAATGAACCATTCTATATTTGAGTTCATACTCACTGATGTCATTTTTCTTACGAAAACACACAATGATTTGGTAAATCTGATAAACTTCCAGATGCCTCTCTACACAGGGTATTTACTAAGTTTGAATAAGAGCACATTTACATTAAGGTTATGGACTTAATAAAGAGTTACATGCATGTTATTAACATACTGATCCTGAAGGCACACCCTGTCAGGTCTCTGTGTTCCCACATGCAAAAATCTGAAGCCAGGGACACCTTGGAAATCTTTGTTTTGGCTACAAATTGTTTATGTCACATTTGTCCTGTCATCAAAAGGGCTATTACCTGCTGGAGCAGGTGGTTGTTCTGCAAAAGGATCATGCTGGAATGGGTCACCTATGCAGAATAGAAAAATCATTTGTTTTATCCACTATTTAGCAAGAAGATAGAAGTTTGTGAAAATATCATTTTCTCAACAATTGGTCTTCAAGGTTTCAGGTAAGCCATTGGTCACTTACTGCCTTTGAAAGGGTCTGCTCCTTTAAATGGATCGGATTTGAAAGGATCTTCTGACTGGAATGGGTCTGTATGCAATTCTTGTGTATTATTGGTAAACATCAAGGCTTTATTCTTAAATGGATCATCCTGAAAATTAAGAGGAGAAACATCACAGCAACTTAGCACAGTTAAAATGCTCAGTCACCCATTTAGCAGAAACTCTAGGGTATCTTGGCTTCTGTTTAGTGATCTTAAAAATGACTTCCTAATGAACTTTCTGAACAAGTGGCTTCTAAGTAGAAGAAATTACACAGCAGAAAGAAATGTGTAGCCTCAGGCTACACAGAACATCAAAAGTATATTCAGATAACAATAAGAGGTTAAACTGTTTGTCATATTTATATATTCAGTTCTCAAATACTGAAATAACAAAACAAAACAAAAACCCCAACCACTGCTCTATCCAAAAATTCTTCTCTCCCAGTTATTTTACAGCTCAGCTTCAGTTAAGACAGTTATTTAAAAGAAAAGGATCCACAAATCATTTGTGGACTAGAAATACAAGAAATTACTACTGAGTAGTCATATTCAAGATTGCTTCTTGTTAACTCATTCTTGAGCTTAAAGCTTCAAGTACTGATTTCACATTACAAAGCACTACATGGCAGGAAGAGCATCACCCCAACATTCTGAGCATCGAGAGGTTTGTCAGTGGAGTCCAACCTATAGCATTGTCAAGTTATAAAAAAATCCTGCACATGTAAGTAGTAAACTAAAGCTATGAAACCTTTTCATCGCATTCGTTTGCACCTCATACCCCTGTCTTTTGTCTGTTTGGGGTCTCTGACCTTGCCACAGCACCATATGTGCATAGAGCACCTGTACAACAGAGCTCCATTGACAATCAAAGCCATTCAACCCCAGCGCAAGAGCTATCTAGTAACAACTACCCACTCACACTGCCTCTGACACAAGAAAGATACGGGATTTCTGTCATCTCTTTACAAGATGCAAATGAAATAGTCTTAATTAATACTTCTCAGAACAGCAGGGAGAGAGGTGGGGAGAGGAGGAAGAGGAAGGAAGAATTAAGAAACAGGAAAGAGGCACAATGGTTTAAAAAAAATTTACTATGAACTGGAGTTTTCTTCTGGTAAGTGATTCTCAGATTTTGCAAGTAAGAGAAACATCTGGAAGTTTCCACTGGAAATTAAACAAAGTTTATGCAAGCCATGCAAGCACAGAAACTAAGCACTGAAGTGTTTTAAGACCATGTCTCTCAATGTACTGTTGGTTTTAATCTATACTTTTCTTCTTTTAAGCGTTTTGTTTTTACAGAAAAAGTGTCAAGAAGGGCATAAAGGTAGCATACCTGCTGAATATTTATTAATACAGTATACATGACATATACTTAACTTCATACTAAACCCATAGCAAATACTGCGCTTGCAAGGATTCTGGAAAAATATGTTTCCTTAATGAGGAAGCATGAAGTAGATGTGCAAGCAGAATCAAGCAAGTATGTAACTTTTATATTTAAAATGAAGAAATAGGCTTAAAAATCTTGTGATTTAGAGTATTATTAAATATTGAAATCAACAATAGATAACCAAAAGAAATTGACTAGAAAAATCTTGAAGAACCTGAACGATCTTATGAATTGGGAAAAATATCAATTGAAAGAAAACATAATAAATGAGATAAATGATGATGGAATTGTTTAAGTAGAAGAGAGCTGCCTATGTATTTTGGGAAGGGAACACGGTTTTTACTGAGATATGTAATAAACATAACTCACTGCAAGGCAGAAATTTGTATAGCTTCTTTTGGAAATAAAAAAGAAATACGTGATTAAAGGGAAGCTTATAGCAAGAGAAGGTGTCACCTTCATAAACCAGAGAACTTGCAAGAAAGAAACAAAATGTTTGAATTGGAAAGAAAGTCCTACCTACTTCCCAAGACTAAAGACGTGACAGGTTACAAATCACGGGTTAACACGACCTTTTGTTTTTGTTTCCATAATTACAGTTGGCTTACATATCCATACTGTTACAGTTACACAGGCACAAAATCCTAGCGCAGTCCTAACCCAAAGCTTAAAAATTAGCTTTTCTACTAGTAGTAAAATCTTTGCCCTGCTTGCACTGGAGATTGCTACCTTGCAGGGATCACGGTATTTGTTAACATACCAAAAGCCAACTAAACAAACATCTTAACTATTTCAGATTAGGTGCAAGTCAGAAACCTTATTATTGTAAAACACACTAAACAACAGTAATTTTTTTTTTACCATAGCTCCATAATTGCTTCTTTCCGTCTGCCCAAGGCCTTCACTTATGTCTGCTAAATTTGTCAGACTACCACCATGAATCCCATTGAGAGCTTCGTTATATTCTTCTATACTCTTATTGACTTCTTGATGACTCTCTTGAAGTTGAGAAAGTTTACTTCTTGCCTAAGCAGTGAAAAATGCTTTAGTATGTTATGCATTCAATAACAGTCATTCTCACATTCTCATTAAACATGGTTGCCAGACAGTTGCGTTTTCCCCCCACCAGAGTTGAACTTTTCCTGACTCAAACTGGGAATTAACCTACTAAGCACCAGCCAAAAAGGCTTATTTATATCATGAACCAGTATTTTTTTTTTCCTTGTCTGAAAAAATAATCTTTCTAGGTGACATCCAACTCAGCCTTTCAAGAAGCAAAAAAGAAGTTGTATAAACTGCAGTGAATACCTGGTTTATTTCTTCCTGTGTTGATTTTAAAGATTTGATTATTGTTTCAAGCTGCACTTTTCCAGCCTGGATACTCTGCTCTAGCTGAGTCTCTTCTTGCTGCAGGCGATTCAGCTCTGCTTTTGCTCTATTAAGGTCATCTTCCTGTAATTTTAAATCTGATTCCTGAGATTGAATCTGCATTTTTAGTGATGAAATCTGAAACAAAACATTACAAAAATCAGAGTGAAATTTGAAATAAATGTAACTTAATAAATTATAAACTTACAATAAATAATAGAAAGTTCTAAAGCAACCTATCAACTGCTAAGGAAGATACTAAGAACTTAACATGAAGAACTGCATGCTTCTTATTATGTTACACAAAATCCTTGAAAAAAGCACATAGAACATTCAATAAAACCAAGAAATATTAATATTTTAAATGACAGAAATACCACACTAATTATAAAGGTAAATAGTAGTTTCCAGAACTTGGCTCCTTTTCCATTCAAACATTTACAAAGTATTACAAAGTTGATTTTTAACTCTGACAAGAGACTCATATGCAGACATAACTTTATACACGTTCTTACATGCCCTTATATACTAAGTTTCTACATGAAGATGACGTGCTAGCAACATGGGCAACTGTATCCCCCTGAGCCCCCACTTTTAACTCAGATGAGGTTCACAGTGATCAAAACACGCACCATTGGCCATGGACTGTCTCATAGGTCAGGAATAATGCTTCTCAGCTACCCTACTACGTTGAATAAATGTTTCATATATTCACAGAACAGTAACAATTTATGTAGAAAGGGACCCCTGGAGATCATCTGGGTCAACCCCCACCTATGATCATTATGAAAGGTATTTAGGTGAGCAAAATCCTTTCTTGGACCTCTGTATTTGTGTGGAAATTACTATTTATGGTAAAAATGAATGAACAAAGCAAGCTTATTCATTAAATAAATAGGATTTCCTTCAACAAAAGACACAATACATGCAGCATGTCCAGAATTAACGTACACTCACCACCTGTGTTTCTTCCTGGCATTTCTGCCTTACATCATTCAGCATATCTTTCAGTTTGGCTTTCTGCTGGTCCATTTCATCCAGGCGGTCTTGGGCATCTTGTTTCTGAGCCTCTAGCTCTTGCAAGTTACTTGTCTCCCTATCTAAATCATTTTGCAGTTCCTGAGGAAAATTCCACAGTTTGTAACTTAGATTTAGCTGTTGTCTTAGAGGAATGATCAACCACAGACAAACAGGCTAGGAAACTCCAGAAGATTTTCTATGTCATCTAGGCTACTCCCTGCATGCAAATGTTTTGTTTCTGCAGGAACTTGTATGAGACATCAGGAAACAAATCAGCGCCCACAAGATGGAAAGAGACTGTGACACAGAGCTATTCTAATTATCAAAACCAATACTCTTTGAACAATGATTTCCTAAATTAGTGTTAGTCAAGCACTAACAAAAAAGACATTTCACACTGTTCACGTATCATCATCTACTTATATTAACCAGCATCAGAAGAAACCATTTCTGATGGAGAACAGGAAAATAAAGATCTTTCTGTAAGTTAGAGGAAAATCCCATGAAAGGAGGAAAGACTTGCCCAAAAGCAACATAAGGAAAGAGAGAAGAAAGAATGTTTAATTCCCCATTTATTATTTTAGATTAAAATGAAAACTAATAATGATGAACGGAGTTTTTACCTGAACTTCATTGGTTTTTTGTCTGATTGATTCTTCCTTTTCTCTAATGTCCTGCTCCAGCGAATATTTTTCTCTATAAGATAAACAAGCACACGTATTCACGAGTAGTTAAATAATACAACACACACATGCATGCATGCAAAAAATCAATCATTATTCTGGAAACATCATGCCGCCAAAAATGCCTGTATTCTGATATATTCTTTAGAGGACTAGATGTGTATATATATATTAATTATTCTTCGAAAAATACTATCTGTTCCATAATCAATCTTCTGAAGTCACGTAGTAGAATCCAGGCTAGCTTTACATAATTGGCTAACTGTAGGGTAATCAGCGAGAGATTTGCCACCAACTTCAGTGACAAGTAACGATAAACTGACTAAAAGAAAGCAAAAGTAACAGACACAACAGTACTATATACCTAATTGGTTCTACTCCAAGATTTTGTTAATAGTCCACAACTATTACCTCTGCAACTGTGCAATTTCTTGACTAATATCATCCAGTTCCTTCACTCCTGTAAATTCTCCTGATCCAACAGAACTTGAACTATCCTGTTAAGAACGAAATAGTCTATTAAAATGCCAAGTCATAATCGAAGATCTTTCCTTACAAAGGCTGAGGACAAAGGTGGGACACAATCCTCATTATATGCGTTTGCAAAATGCTATGCGAGACATCAAATTATTATGCAACAACTACCTAGCATGCCACACAATTCTGCCTGTGACACAGGAGAATTTTCCCTATGCCCATTTAACAGATGGGACAGTTGAAATACACAGCAGTTAACAGCCATGCATAATGTCAACAAAGAAACTGCAGGCAGTGGTAGAATTAAAATTCAAAAACTAAAATCCCAGCTCTGCTATAGTCAATAGTAAAGCTTCCAGGGAACTTAATGAAATCAGATTGCAATTTCAGTCTTCTTGAGACCTGCCACAAATTAATGTCAATTTCTGCAATTATACGCAATTTCCTGCAGTGCAGGTCATTTCTACAGCCATTCAGGTGTAGATCGGGGAAGATGCAGAGGGTATCCTTTGCCTTTTAGGCAAGAAAATCGTCATTAGATGTTCTTAAGAAAGGATCTCAGCATTTGGTACAAAATCTGTCCTATTAATAATAGTAATAATAATAATCCTATTATAAAAAGGATTGCTAGTTCTTTGAAAAAAATCACTGCAACTGAGCAAAAACTGCAACACTGCTAATATGACAAATCGGGAGACGTAGCATTTTTAAACAGCATTTTAAAAAAGAAGAAAGTACTGTTTGCTTACTTCGCTCACTTTGAGATTGCTGTGATAACTGCAGAGAGTTTGGCTTTATTCAATATTCAATATTCAAAAAAACCCAACAACCCAACCAACAAACCACAAACATACAGCATAGTAAAATGTGAAAATTTTCGCAGAAATAACAGGTGAATATCCAGTTTAAATAAGTTAACTAAGTCCTCATTTTTGGATGAGCATTTCTTTTGTTAATATGCCATTAAGTAATCATAAATAACAACAACAATCCAGGCTAATTCTTCAAGCTAGCAAATTAAAAGCTTCTAATATCACTTTTCTATTTTCAGACTAGACACAGATTTGCTGAGAGACCTATACTGTATGCTGTGCAGGATCATAATAAGGTGTTACCCAATATGATTATGAAGTAAGTCAAAATGAGCTGCTGCATTGATTAGGATAACACTGTTCACTGTTCCACATGAACAACAAACTAATCTGCTACGTTCACAGAAGCATACAGTTTACTTCGTGTTATATTCAGGTAAACCACAGTAGATGAAAAAAAAAGATACAGTGAACTGAAAGTAATGCGAAGCTTAAAGCTCTTGCATCAAGGTATATTTATTGCCCACAGCTTTAGACAACTAGTATATGAGTAACTTTAACACGGCAACACTGAGCTGTCTGTAAAAGAACTTCCTGACAGACCAATGCAACTTAAATTGTTGAAGGAAGCAATATCACCAGGTCAACAGCCAATACCGGTAACTTCACACTACTGTGACACCATCATCATGCCAAGAGCAAGTGTCACAGAACACAAGAGCAAAGAGACGGGAGAAGGTGCAGAAATAAAAACTTTTTTGAAGTTACAAGTAGCATACATAAGGAAATTTGCATTCTTTTGGACATTACAATTACTCACACGACGCATTTCTGTTAGTGCTGAGATCTCAGTTCCTACAGGGGTCAAGTAACCTGACAGAGTCTATAGAAAAAGGATATAGGAAAAACCTTAAAAGGACCAGAGCAACAGCAACAATTATAATATATTTAGAGGCTCAAAAGCTTTCTGGTTAGGGATAGTAAAAAAAGTAAAGGAAAATACTATATAACTTATAGAAAAGATGAATGTATTGACATGACAGAAGTTTCAGAAATACACTAACACACTATTGAGGAAAGGAACAAAACAGGGTTCAGTAAAAGATTACGTGGTCTTGTGTTGTTAAAAATTTATGTATGTTTTCAAATGTTAAAGAATTTTTTAAGAGAAGATAAGAAAAAAAAATTCAGCAATTCTTTGTCATAATATTACAAACAAGAAAATTGACAAAATTAATTCTCAAAGCTTGTTACTTTCAAAGCACATAAGCTCAGTATTATCTACAAATAATCAATGACTTACCTGTATGGGAGTGTTTCTCTCTGTGGGAGGGATCATATCTGGGGACAACACTTGTGGAGGATCAATCCCTTTACTGACCTTCTGTTGAATGAGATACATTGCTAGTGCAAACTGATCTTTGCTTAGTTTTCCCATCTGTCTTGTGTCTGCCAAAGCCCTGGTAAAAAAACAGATCACACTTAAAACCAAGAAAAGCTTATTTCTTTTCTACCAAGAAACTGAAATACACATATACATGTAATTTTCTTTTGATTCAGCTTCATCAGTTGCTTATTCCAGTGAAAGAGTTCCATAAACAGAGCAGTATTTTATTACACATATTTAACTGAATAGAAGAGTGTTACTCTGAGAATATATTTAGAGCACTAGAACTTCAAAAAACAATCTCAATTCACAGACTGACCTATACCCCCCTCCCAGAAAAGCAAAATGGATATTTATTTCTCCTTTGTTTTTCCATATAGCCCATATATCGTAATATGACAACAGAACAAGTAAAATAGGTTGGGTTTGTTGTTTTGTTTGGTGGTTCGGGTTTGGTTTTTTGTTTTTTTTTTTTGTTTGTTTTTTTTAATGTTAG
Source organism: Himantopus leucocephalus (assembly GCA_003993805.1). NCBI lineage: Eukaryota > Metazoa > Chordata > Aves > Charadriiformes > Recurvirostridae > Himantopus > Himantopus leucocephalus. The sequence goes on from RSEF01000028.1 coordinate 4,391,979, forward strand.
GATCACAATTCTGGCTGGATAATCTGACTTCCCAGATCAGCAAGTTACAAAAACACAGCTACTAGGGAATTCTTACCATATATGTGCTAGGAGATTCTGAGACAGACCTGAATGCATAAAAATGTCCTTTACTTCTTGGCCACTCACAAAACCATCCATGTCTGTGTCTGTTTTTAAGAAAATTTCATCGTATCGCGTTTTTTCAGACATTGGTACTACCCAGTTCACAGATGGCTGTAAAACAAAGTTGTATATTTCAAAAGAAGATAAACAGTCTTTATCAACACACTGAGTATATATGACATTATTCAGAGCTGGATATGCTGAAAATCTTGCACAATCAGAACTGATTGGTAAGTAGATATTTCCTCTTTTCCCATGAATGTTTTAGCTTAGTATTTTTTATCTGAATTATAAATACTGATAAACAGCTATTCATCAGTTGAAAAGCATTCATTCTTTGGAAATATGGACCCAACTAGGCATAGTAAGTCCTCATGCTAAAGGAGCTTTAGGAGGCAGATTAACGATTTCTTTGGTATGAAAAGTGAACATTCCCCATAAGATTTGCTACCTCATGGTCACTCTGACTAAAATTCACCTGCTCTTCTTCTATTCTTTCAAGTCTTACCATCCTCATTTCATTCCCTCCATCCAGATCACCCAACAACAAACACATTTTCAGAAAAGTGCTCACAAGAGGCAGAAATCAAAAGGCAGTTTTATTTTTTCCTGCAGTTTACTGATACAAAAAAGGAAAGAAAAGAAAGAAGAAAGAAGAAAGATTTGTACCTGTGCTTGCTTGATGCTGTGCTTGGGAGACAAACTCCCTGTGCTGTTTAGACTGTTGACACTACCATGAGATGGGGTAGAACGCAGGCTATCTTTTGGTGGAGGACTTGCAGGGAGAACAGGAACAGCACCAGGGAAGACAGGCGTCTTCTTTCTTTTAGAAGGTGGTATGAGAGAAGGGGGCAATAGTGAAGGAACTGGCTCTTTCTCAAGAGCTCTATAAACCAAATGCATTGCCTGCAAAGGCAAAAAAGGTCAGATAACGTTAACAATTAGAAGAAAAAGCGACAAGATTTTTCCAGTGTCAGTCTTTTACATATTAGTAAAACAAAGACAGTGAGATTAGACATAAACCAGAGCAGATCATTTTGAATGTAATTCCAAAATGTTTAATCTTGATGACACAGGCAAGAGTCAGTAGATGGACATAAGAAAGATCATTTAATAGCTCCATGTGAACAATTTAGATTAGAACAGTTGACTGTAGCCGAGAAAGCTGCAAAGCTCTTGAGAAAAAAAACGAGCAATTTGCTCTAGCAGACACACTGTGAATTGAGAATTCAAAGCAACCTACCACAGCAAATTCATCCTTGTCCAGGTGACCATCTTTATCAATATCACTGAGATCCCAGACCTACAGCAATTATGACAAAAATAATGATTTAGAGAACAAGTCACATTTTGTGCTTTTGATGTTTATTATCATCGTATTAAGTATGCGCTCTAAAGACTCCCAATAGATTTTTGTGAAGATCATGTTAGTTCTATTAGACCTAGCTAAACATTCTCTGATCAAACAGACTGGATTAGTTTTCTGGCAATGTGAATCAACACTGGCTCTAACAAATTCCAGATGCAACAGAGGCAAATTTTTCATCTTTCTATGTTGCAATTAAGGAGTCATCAAACTGACTAAAAACATCCAGAGGTGGCTTTCAGAACTTTCCAGAGGGAGTGTGCTAGTGATCGACCAAATTCGTCTTATAAGTTAAGCTATTTTAGAAAAGTCAATAAATTTCTAATTTGCATTCCGTTCCTAAATTTCCAGTTTTCATTTTTAGTCAAAAAAATGTGTCCACCCCCCAAAATTTTCTACAGGAGAGAATTTAAGCATCTATCAACTTCAGTTCATTATTAGGTCAAGTACAGTCAACGAAACACGCAGGAGATTTAGAAGGATACAAAACTTTGTGTACTCTAAAACTCAGCCATCAGCTAACACTGTTTAATCATCAGTGTGACTTGGACACAGCACTGTAGTGGACAGAATGCTAAGACTGAGGCGCAATCAGCTAAACTCTACTTTTAGCTTTACCACTGGATCCCTGTACGAATTTGAGCTAGTTAGATTAGTCCTTTGCCCATTTCCTCAGCCCCTATCTTGTCCGCAAACTTTTCTGGAACAGGGAAGAGCTTCCTGAATTTCCATCACAACAATAACAAGATAAAATACAGAGACTTTCAAGACTGAGTACTTCACAATAGTACAGAACTGAAACAAGTCATACTTAGATTTTGTAGATAATACAGAGAAAAAGGCAGTTATTCCTGAAGAGATGAAAGTTTAACACGCAGATACAGATCTTACATAGAATGTATTCATTCCCAGTCATATCAATATGCAAAACATTAAAGAATACATATTTTAAATGGAAGCAGAAAAATACTTTAAGGTTTGCTTCCCTTGAAAATATTCAATGGATGCACTAAACTCAGATCTCAGAAGTATTTATAAATATACATGAAAAAATACTTGACAATTTGACAGCTACAGTAAATGAGGACGTTTTAAAGTGTTCTCTTGTACAAACAGTGGATAGATTTAATGGTATGTATAATAACTTGTATTTGTAAAAATGACAAAACAGTGAAATATAATGTTATAAAAGCTATTCTGGTTTAGGAGAGCTTTTTTGTGTTTTTAAACAACCAAAATCAAAATTTCCACCTCTTAAAACGAATACAGAGATAATGAAGCCAATCTACTCTAGGGTCCAAATTACTACTATTATTCTTATTTCTAAGTGGAAGACTTCAGAGCCTACTTAATGTTCTTGCTTTATAGCATGCACTCAATGCAAAATACTTATATACACTTAAATATTTAACATTGCAACTATGAGAAGCTAAATAGAGAACAGCTAAATGTAAACAGCATACTTACCCTTCCTAGGATATCAAGAGGTAGCTTTGAATTCATCAGTACTGGTTTTACTTTGTCTCCTGAAAGTAAACCATTTACTGGCAAAAGGCTTTCAAAAATACCATCAAACTTTGCTTTTTCTTCCACCTAGTTGGTAAGAAATAGCCTGAATAAGTAAAAAAGTGTGCCTGTGTGAGTGTTGAAAATGAGATCTTGCAAGAAATTAAGACTGGTCAGTAATGTGTTCATCCTAAATTTCCAAGCTTTCTTGCAAGTGGCACCATGCTGTATTTAAATGAAAATCCCATGGAGCTAGACTTAGAAGCTTAATTTCAAAGCTAAGGTTATGATAGCTGAGAGATTTTAACATGCAGCATACAAGATGTGTTTCTGTAGTGTTCTAAAAGGACAAAGCATTCTGATTAAAGCACTGCTGACCAGATTTTAAACAAACTTCGACGAACTCTGTAGAACCAAAAACTATTCTCCCCAAGTAATTTGCTTCCCACTTTAAAGTACAACATGCAAGTACAACAACAAAAAAAAAAAAAAAAAAATCAGCAGTAGAAGTTATTCTATTAAATTTCTACCTTTTGGAAAATGTTTGAATTTGAAAATTAACTAAATACAAATATTCCCCTGTATGTATCAAAAGTTGCTGTTTTCCAATGATATATATTGTGTGTATCACTGAATACTAATTAGAACATATGAATTCAAGCTTTAAATTAATACTTCAGGATGGATTTGGTGAATGCTTTGCTGTTCTCAGTGGGGTTCCTTTATACAAACATGAAAGTGCCTACTATTAGGATTCTGGAAGAAATCCAGGCAGAAGATTAAAATTCATTGTGTCTTAAAAACATCACACCAGGGGCTGTCGAAGGCTTGTTTAATACTTATTTCAAATATAAAACTACAGCTCAATATTCTCTATTGTGCACAAATCTCTCATCAGAAAGGGAGGGCTTCTGAAATGGGAAATATATTTGATACAAAATTATCTCACTAGGAAAATTACAGACAAGGAAAATATTTACTTTTAAAGAATGGATGGAATGTGTTGTCTTTTACACTTACCCTAACAGCCCAGTGAGTCTCTGTTGAAGGTGGTGTGATCAGCAAAGGACTGCTAGTGTCATGCTAAAAATCAAAGATTTTTTTGTTTATATGTGTATATATATATAAAACCACACACACTTCTGTCTCTAATCCTTACCTAATTGCTTTAAAAGATGGTTATAGATATGAAGCTTAAATACACTGAAAAAAAGAAAAAAGGCTGCACTTGTGCCCAAATAAAAAAATAAGTCATATTGATGTATACTATTACAGTACTTTGATAAGGCCATCAGGTGCATTACGTACCCAAACACAGAACTAAGACAAGCTAAAGGAGGTTCCACAGCAGCTGCTGCACACAAAGCTGCAGTCATGCCCTGTACTGCACACTTCTGTTGACCTAGCCAAAAAATACATTTTCTTTTTTCTTTTCTTCTTTCATAAGTTCAGAGTTTAGCCACATCAGCTTCTTGAACAAGCTGAGCGTAGTTAAACTTGCATAGGTTTTGCAGTCCAGGAAGGGGCTAGTACATACTACTCAGGAAGGCAGGACTATGGCAGCCATGACTGCAGTTAACTTAAGGAACACTTTGACAGCAGCCTGAAGTCTCAGAACCATGACATTTATGAAACAGAAAATTATTCCAGTGTTCCAACTGAAGCCTTAGTTCTCACATAACACACACATACATTTAGGTGCATATTACTTACAAATTTAGGAGGTGGCACAGTCAAGTTCAGACTGCTCAGGTTAACATCATGGCCATTCTGTGCACATGCTACAAGGCGCAACGCGACATAGAAACCCTACAAACAATGGTGGTTTTTATTAATAAAGGCAACCAGTCTAAATCAGTCTCCAAGAACCCATTTATAATGTATAGAAACAACAGATGTATAGCCCCATTCAGTTAACTGCATAGTGACAACTACCCCGCTGCTTTTAAAGAAGATTCAGGCAAAACTTTACAGTAACATGGAACAACGAGCAGAAAACTTCAGAGCTAGTTTTTAGGAAGGACTCTCCTATAATTAAGTAGATTTCAACAATTTTTCTTAAAAATTAATTATGTTTTAAAAAAATTCTCTGTATCTACACCTTGATATTTGATATTCCAAGCCATTTTTAGTAATGCTAGTTATAGCCTTTTGTGCAAGAAAGACTTAAATTTAAAATAAAAACTCTAAAATAAATCTTAAAATCATAGTGTGTATTTGTGAAAGACTCAATGACTATGTATTTATATATCACACACACTGATTATTTACAAAACAAAAGAGAGGCAGAAAATTAGATCCAAACTTCTCCAGCAGCCTCACTGAGTAATGTACTTGGATATGAGCACTGCTAGTTAAAAAAACCCAAACAACTCATCTTGTAAACAAAAACTTTAAAAAAAAAAAAAAAAAGCTACAGATAACTACTATTGATATTAGGGTTTTCTTGAAACAAGGCTAACCTGTGCAAGGTAACATAAGAGGTCTACAGGCACATTTCATTTACCTGTTTATCCAAGTATCCTTTACCCTCCGGGTCAGCCAAATCCCATATCTGTGGAGATATAAAATTAAAGCCATTGTGATTTTAAAATAAAACTTAACTCACCTCAACAGTTCATACTGTTTGTCTGCTTGAACTATGCGTTGCAGCTTTCAGGTTATGACATACAATGTTATTTAATTCTCAAGTTAACAACAAAAATGTTACACAAAAGACAATTTTTCCTTTTAGATTCCTATGAAACTCAGAATAATACCTTGGAGCTATTACCAATCTGTGGTTAACCCAGTGCTCCATGGGCCTGATTTGCATTCCACCAAATTCCTTTTTGCACACCCCTTCTGCTCAATGTTTGCTGCACTTAAGCAAGTGCAGAGATAATTACTGCATTATCTAATTCCTTCAACTTACTTTTCCAAGGATAATATCAGAGAGACCAGATTTTTTAAGAAAAAGCGCAGCTTCACTTGCCCCAACTCTCCCCGTATATGTCGGATCTACCTGAAAGATAAAAATTCACATTCAACTGAAGCATGTCTGTCATGAAAGCAGAGATAAGAAATGAAATGTCTCTTTTCTCTACGTCAAAGTATGTTATACAAGCATGCATTATCACTGAGCAAAGAGAATTTACAGAAGTTTAGCACTGCAATGGGGAAAGGAAAGAAGGAAATCTTGGGGAAGAGGAAATAGCACTTTATTTTTACTTTTTTTTTTTTTTTTTTTTTNTACCTGTTTGTAGTATGTTTCGTATAACGGATTCCCAGTAGAAAACTGAAAAACAAGAGAGATGTTAAGAAAACAAAGAATGGACTGCAATCACAGATAGCCCACTTTTACAGATTCACAGAAAAAAAAGCATACAGTACTTTGTATATTACCTCTCTCAAAAATATAAAATGGTATATTAATTTGCTGTGTTCCAAACTGGACACCTGAAATCTAAGTGTGGATAACAGTGATACCCCAGAACTTGCAGCCAACAGACTACTGTCATCCCTTAAAACTTCTTATTCACCAGCATTCATACTTACACTCACACTTTTAATTAACAACACTTTATGGTAATAAGGTTTTGTAGAACAGCTTTGAACTATTTGCCAAAGAATTTCAGATCACAGTTTGAGAACCACTGATATCAAAGGCAGAGTTTTCAACATAACGCTGACTCGGCTACCTCCTTCATTGCAAATATACTTATGGAATATTTGCAGCAGACAATTATATACACACACACAGAGACAGAGCCCTGGTATCAAAATATGCCTGCGTTTATACATTTTCAGGACTAGGATCTTAAACTGAAATAGAAAAAAAAAGAAAAAAAAAGAATGGTTAATTAACAAATGTCACAATTCTCTCACAATGTTGTTTGAAGATTTCAGCTTGGTGTTATCACTGCATTACACCAAAGCAGCAGGCACAAAGGTAGGCCCTGCCCTTTTGGTACACTAAACAAGCAGATTCCTCTTCCCTCTTGCTGACATTCCAAGCAAATGGGAACCGAAACGCCGAAAGAGGTGGAAGCCTCAACACCCATCTTCTCACCTGTCTCCTACAATTGCCACACATGTTCTAGCCATGTGCAGGTTATACCTCCACCCCGTTCTCCAGCCTCAATGCCAACAGCAAAAGCGTTACAATCCAGTCTCAAACAAGTCACCCCTCAGAGCAGTCAAAGTCCTTAAAAAACAAGCAACAAAACAACCCAACAAACACAGTTTAATGAGCAAGAGACAGAGATGTTGAAACACCCCAAAGCCTGCTTGGACAACCGCTCTCCACCTACAGGACGTAAGTCAGACACCTGACAAATGATTATTTCGCACTAACTCTGATCACTGGTATGTCACCTCCCAAATGCTACCTTCTTCCTTGGCATCCACATGGATTTGCAGCTGTTCTGCCTACACCGAGGGGAAGGCAGACAGAAATATGATGAAAGAAGAGACCAATGAAAAGCATGAAATTTTATTTTACACAAAGAGAATCTTCCTGTAAGTTTACAGTAAACACGCCAAATCTTAATTCAAGGAGCTATCCAAAATAACTAAACCCTATTAATGAAACGCAAGCAAACACTGATTCTTTGAAGATCAGTAGTTCTACTTGGCCAGAAAAATCATGTGTTTTCAGAAGAGTTTCCCAAGCATCTTAGATGTACTTCACTTATAACCACCAACAAAACAAGCCACTGCATTCTCCAGCATCAGTACGCTCTAGAAGCTCTTGCTCTTCCAGAAGCTGGACAGGAGTTCAGAAGAAGAAATTTGCGACCATAACTGTTTACAAGCCAGCAAAAAGATGAGTCAGATTTATCAATCAGCATAGATTAAGCACCATGTTCCTGCCCAAAGCAGGAAACACATCATTCAGAGAAAAGGTGGAAGTAGGAAACAGTCTGTCCAACTCGGAATAAAATCTAGTATGTTTTAGCCAACTGTCACCAAACTATATACCTCCCGTTTACCAGAAAGCTCAGAGAAGCTAGCCAAAGACCAACTACAAGCTCCTTTAACTAGTTTGGCGAGTATCCTACAGCATGCAGAGACTGAATTCATACCAAGATACAGAGCAAACCACTCCAGCAGCAGCGTTGCATGATCTCATCCCATCACCAGACATTCTTGTCATCCTCATTTGATATTGTCAGCCGTGACATACAGCTGACTTACCTGACAGAGGTGGCAGGAATCCAGGGTGATGTGCTTAAATGCTGTGAAGTTTCTTTCACAGCAATATATTCATCCAAGTGCTGCTGGAAAGCACTTCATCACTTGGCTCTCTACTTGCAGAATTTTACAAAGATTCTCTGACCGATTTACCTAAATGACTGCATCTCTGTGATAAAGCAGACCAGACAAAATGGGCTCAAGTGATAAAAATAGCATAGCTGCCTATCCACCCATCACTGCATGTGACTCCATCACTATCATTCAAGAGGATTCTGTAATTTGATGACATCTGCTGATGAAGAACCTACACAAGACAGCATCAATGCTGGCAAACATTGACATGAAAAACATTTTGAAGAGTTTGCAGTTGATGAGTGGTCAAAGGATANCAGAATATATATATAACCTGGTGTACAGTGGTTCAGTCTGACTTACAGGTTAACAACCCTCTGGTTTCTATGCCTACTCGCTATTCCCAAAAATGACACCTATGACCAGCACTTACCACCATCTCCCAAACAGACACTTCAGAACCCTGGTGCCTTGTTGTTCAACCTCTAAGTGGACTTCCTGTACAAATCTGAAGTTCAGGTGTCGAATTTGCACTCTCACAGCAGATCTGGTACACTGCATTTGTGGTATGCGGTACACACACATGGATACGTCTCCATGTCCCTTAATGCAGGTCTGGGAAAAAGGCAGGCGTAAGCTGCTGCCACCAGAACAATTATAAAGCCAGTTCCTAGCAGCCCTCTTTCCTGAGGTCATTCCAGGGCCACAAAGAACTCTGGATCAGGTGAATTATTTTCCTTGATGTCCTCCTGTTTCACAATTTTCTTTCAGCCACTCTTCTCGTATCATATGATGGATGAAAATAGGTACTGTGAAAGGGGAGAAAACAAGGTGTTCCACAAAGATGAGAGCCTAAAGAAGGTTGCTGCTGCCCCAGAAAGATTACCTTTGCCCTTACTCTATTTGCCGAGTATCCCGAGTTGTCTCAGAAGACTGAGCTACAAAACGATCTGTGCTGTCCTGATATCTCTAACGTAACTCTCCATAACCTCCAGAGGCTGGAGGTTGAACGTGCCTGGCACAGCAGAAAGACCACTGATAAGGTGATCAAATATTCAAGAAAATAAAGTCATCAAAGGTAAATGAAATCCAGTTTCAGTTGTTGTTTAACTCCAAGAACTCATTTTACATGCTTGCTGTTCAACTGTTTTTATGCATAGCCAGTTGAAACAAAGACAGCTGAAATGTTAAATAGTTTGCATACTGTAAGTTAAGACATGTAAATTCTCTTTCATAAAATTATCATAAAAATATAACTTCATAGCACAATAGAACCATAATAAAATTAATTTACAAGAACAAATACAATTAAACACGTTCACATGCTTGAATTACCCATATTTTTTATAGGTCCTAATATATTGCTATCAATATTCTTATTTTATATCTTTCTGAGTGAACATGCCTCAACATGACAGCACGTGTAACCTCTCCTTTAATACCATTTCTGGCATTTATTATAACTAGCATGTATATCTGTAGTAACCATGAAATTGAGGCTATTAAAAGCGGAAGTTTGTTAATTTCCAGGGAAATTCTGTTTACTGGCCTCATTACAGCCAGATTACTCTTGAGAGTTAAATATAGAAAAAAAAAAGTTTGAAAACTAGAATGCTTCCAGTAAGTTAGCAGTAAAATAGTACGTCAAAATAACTGATACGTTCACAGAACATGGCGTTGTTTCCTAAAGATAACATATTATGTTATACAAAATAAAATACCATTAATGCCAGTCTCTCAAATATTAATTAGAATGTAAACAACACAGAAGCAGGATTTCTAGTATAATAAATATTTGATACATTTTTGTCAGTGTACTATAGAAGTTCCACAACAAACTCTTTCAAGTCCGGAGTTTATTCTACATATATATTTTGTACCACATTACTTCACTTGAAAACTTTTGGTAACAGTTTGCATGCGCATGGATGGAACACGTTCAATTAATTAAAGAGATGTTAAACAGGACTCCTACTGCTATTCAGAAGCTAAAAGGCCGAGTGCTCTCTTAATAAGACGCACAGCAAATTACTATTACCCAAGCATCACATAACTCCATTGAAAGATAAATTTTCAGAGTATTGCAAATAAAAGTCCACAATTAAAGGGAAATTGATAAATTTACATAATTTGAACTATCAATGGCAGCTGTTCTGAATTCCTGACTGGCCTAGCCACAGTGTAGAAAATAGTTTTAATTTTAAGGCATTGGAGGGTGGTGGGGCTTTTCTTTGTTTTAAAGGAAATAAGTAAACCGACAACCTTCACAGGAGTATAGAAAAGAATAAACAGTGATCACACTGTTCAGGTTTAAGTTATTTGGGTGAGAAATGAATCAAAAAAACCCAACACGTTGTAACAACAGTAACAACAAAAATCTCCCCAAGGATCCCAAACATTAAAGCAGAGCTCCAAACGCAGCCTCTCCCAGAGGCACGCCACGCTCCCTGTGCCAGACGAGCTCCAAGGTTCAGGCTCTTCCCCTCCCCTCAGAAACCGCACTCTCCTGCTGATGGGTGAAAAATCTTATTTTCCCTCCTCACACCGAGTCCTTCACTGGTGTACCCGCGCTGTGGCTACGCTACTCCCAAACGGTCAGCGCAGTCATGACACCCCAAGAGCTAAAGGCGACACGAACCCCGTGTTACAAGGAGGAAAAAAAAAAAAAAACCA
>RSEF01000028.1:4402902-4497516 GCA_003993805.1 Himantopus leucocephalus
CAAACCAGGGTGACGCGACCGAATTCGGAGAGTCCGGAGCAGAGAGCGAGCCCCAGCCCTGCACCTCAGGCCGCCGGACCGCACCAACCCCCGCGGCCCGGACCCAGGAGCTGCAGCTCGGGGAGGGAAAGCGCCCGGCAAGCCTCGGCGCTGCCCTGCCCCTTCCCCAGGGGGGCAGCGCCGGGGCCTCCATCAGTGGAGGGCGCCGGCGCCTTTTGTGCCCCCACAGAAGGGGCCGGCGCCTGCCCCGGGAGGTTCAGCCCCGGCCCGACGGCGGGCGGGCGGGCGGGCGGGGGCCGCTCGCCCCCACCCAGGGCCTGCTCCTCGCCGCGCACCGACCCTCTCCCCGCGGCGGGCCGAGCCCCCTCCCCGGCGGCGGGGAGAGGCAGGGCCTATGCCCCAGCGCCGACCCGGCCCCGGATGCACCCGCCTGAAGGAGGGGGACCCGCACCGGGGAGGGCCCGCTCCCCCTTCCCCCATCGGCGCTCAGCCGCCGGGCCCAGAGGGCCGCGTCTCCCCCTCAGCCGCCCCAGGCTGTAACCCCCCCACCCCTCCGGCTTCCCCGGCAGGGTCCGACCGGTTACCTGCTGGCTGAGGGGGATGAGCGCCGCCATCTTCCTCCCACTGATTCGGGCAGCGGCCGGGGCGGGGGGAAGGCGGGGCGAGCGGCGGCGGGAGGCCGCCCGGCCGCGCCTGGCACCGCGCGGCCCCGGCCTGGGCGGGCGGGCGGGAGGGGGCCGAGGCCTGCTGGGCCGCCGCCGGCGGGAGTCGGGCGGGCGGCTGAGGAGACGCGGAACAAGGCGGGCGAGGTTTATCTGTCCCCGGCAGCCGTTCCCCACCCCGCCGTCCCGTCCTGCGGCAGCTCAGCCCCTGCTTCCCGCAGCCGCTCTCCTGCCAGCCATGGCTCCCCTCCCGCCGCCTCAGGCCAGGCTGAGGGTGACCTGCCCGCGACACGGACGCAGTAGGTAGAGGGGAGAGTGCAGCTGCCCTGAGGAATATTCTTCCAGGCGACACAGTCAAGGTGCCAATCGACCTTTTTATCACTGGATGACCCGAATCCAGCTTTGTCCTGGACAAACCTAGTTATTTTACCTCATGACATGAAACCTTGTCAAAAACAGACTTGACCATGTTAAGCTTCCTCTGGTTTATCATCAAATATTCAACAAAGTTAACAAATCCCTGCCTGGAATATATAAATATCGAACAGCAGGCTGAGCAAGGCTAGATCATTGTGGTCATAAAAAAGCTAAATCAACAGGAATGTGTAAAGGGCGACTGTCATTACGGTGTATTTCAATGGCTTTCAACGTTCTTCACAGTGTTATTAGAATTGTGTAACAAGGGGCAGCACTCAGACAAGCAGAAGGGAAAGAAATTGACCTCAGTCACTCCACAGGTGACAAACTGGGGTTTCCACAGATCCTCCCGCACCCTCTCCTTACACACCAAACTCTGCGTGTTGGGGTACCCTTGAGGTAAATGCAACACCATCAGCTCTGGAATTGTGGCTTCAGCTTTTGCTAAATTTATAGGATTAGCTCTTGGAGGGGAAAAGGAAATGCAGAACAGCAGAAGGACCTGAGAAGGGATGAAGGAAGTGACTGAGTAAGTTGCAGGAGTGGGTTACAAGACAGGTCAGACAGAAGAATAGGCTCATCATTCACTGTTTCGAATTCCTCCCACCACCCTATCAGGAAAAAAATAAATATTTTAAGGCAGCTTCCATATGTATTAATTTCAGATTTTTTAAAGGGAAAAAAAGTCTGAATACATTTTAAATTTCACAGATTTGTGGATGGACAGACTACTGTCCCTCAGGTCGCGCACTGAGACAGAGAGCTAGAACGTTCCATCAGCAGAGAAGCAGTGGCAGAACCGCCAAGAGCAACCACCGTGCGTTCGTGGCAGTGGTAATCCCCAAAACCCTGACAGGTGCACAATTACTACAGAAGCTTAGCAGAGCTTATCTCCTCCGTAGCGTGAAGTATGTTGTGAAACATGCTTTACACATCTGACATGCCGAACCTTTCAATGAAATACCATAAAAAGCTTATTATGATATTTCTTCAACAAAAATGAGCATGAATTTTACATTTAATATTAAACCATAAAAGTGTAAACACAGTTCCAAAACCTAGTGCTTTATTACAGGTGGTTTTAATACATTTTAGCAGTGTTAAAGATACAGTTAATAAAAAAAATAAGCTTTTCTCTATAGAATTTGACTATGTTATAGTATTTTAATTAAAAAAAATTGAAACTGGTCACAACATTTATTGTTCAATTTTTAAAAAAAATCCTGTTTTCATACAACTCTATTGGTGAAGATTTCCACAAGCTGTTAACAAAACATCAAAATCCTTAAGTGCCAAAATCCCTAGGTGATTTAAGTGAAAATAACATGAACTTCTTTGAAATAACAATTGAAGCTCCTCCTTCTCAACAGCATTCCTCACCGTTCTATCCTTTCCAGATTTTTTTTTTCTCTCTAGCTTTTTCTTAAACTGTTGCTTAAAGTACTTTTCTTCTGTAACCCTTTCTCTCTCCTGCTCTTCCTCAGTCTGCTTTATGTTTGTCTCCTTTTCAGGACCCAAATTTTAAGATTTCATTTTTATGCACCAATAGGTTCTTGATCAGATTAGACAGGGGATTTTTAAGATGTGGTAATAAAGAACCAAAACAGACACAAGAATTTCGTGTTACCTTTGTTTCTCCCCAGGTTTCATCTCCAAAGTCTTCTGCATAAACCTCATCATCTTTTATCAAGAAGTTGTCAAAAATTGTGCCAGCTCTCACCTTTGAAGGAATAGGGAAAAAAAACGAGGATGCCTCTTTGTTTTAAGAGTTTTTTTTTTTTAAACAATGTTTGTATCATATATTCAGTATAGAGCAATCATGTTAAGAACCCCATAAATTTTTGCAGAATTTGATGAAGAATTCTCTCTTTTTGGACAACTGTTTTCAAGAATCTAAAGAACTTGTTTTAACTTTAGGGACTTCTAAGAAGTTTTAAGTCTCATCGCTGGCTAGCCAAGACACTTGAGAGAGAGGAAGATATCAGAGGCACCCCAGAGGGCAGTTTTCTCCTCATTAATTTTTAGGTAAGTCGGGAGTGACTGAGCTGCTTGAAGCCTCAGTTACGCACCTCAAGTCAGGTGGAGTAAGTCATACTTTAAAACACTTTACAAATTAGTTGAGGCCCCTCACTTACCTGTGGATGATTATTATCCAAACAATAACTACAACAGAAGATCAGTGCGTCTTACAGATTTTTCAATTTTGTACACATATTTACACAAGAGCAAGTTAAAGACCTAAGTCCCTCAGAGCCTAAAACAATAGATAATGTTTTTATGCAGAGGGTAAACAGGTTGCTGTATACTCAGTGAGAAAAAAGTTCTTTATTTTCCAGTAAAGGTACCTCACCTGCCAGGTATCTAGCCCAATGATGCTCATATTTTCATAGCTGTAGATACTGAAGTCTGGCGAGTAATTTGGATTGTCAATCTGTGGATGAGGCCAAACTCTGTAATTTGGGTTATCAATCTGCCTTGGTTTCCATTCCCTCTAGGATAAACCACACGTTCTAAATACAGTCAGGCAAAGAAAAGTTGCTTAAAGTATTGTCCATAACTAGGATTATGAGATTATACTCCGTATAGAGGAGTCTTGACCATAGGATCCATCCACAGCATCATCCCAATCTTCAGTTCTCTCAGCATTAGCGTCCCTGATGTATTCAGGTTCATCCCAATCCTTTAAAAAGACACAAGAAGATTAAGAAAGCAAAACTAGGGCACAGTTCAACTACATCAAACGCATATTCAGTAGGAATGAACAAAACCAATAATGCAGAATAAGGAGAGCCAATTACCTCAGGTTTGACGTCATATGGATCATCAATTTGGATTCAGTCATCCCAATTGGTGGGTCTTCTCACTGTTGGATCATTCATTTCCTCAATGGCAAAAATTTTAAATCATCTTCTAAGTTGCTAGATGCAACTATTCCATTATCAATTTTTACTTCATAAGTCTGATCTGGCCTTATAATCAAAGTATATAAATGTATATATCCATCAACCTGGGTTTTAAAGAAAGCATCTGATCGGTTTCTCGAGCGGATGGGGTTTATTCTTGTAATTTAAAATAACATGGACTTTCTTTGAGATCCACAAATATCTGGCCCTACAAAGAGATTACATGCTTTCTATCCTTAACTTCTTTACAGAAAAATATAGATTGTTTACCTTTTCCTTATAATACTGCTAGACATCTCTCCTGTTCCACTGATGTATTCCATTCCATTTCTAATGGACGGTGTGGCTTCTACTCATAGTCCCTAAATCTACCTTAGAATTAGGTTTTGCATACTCTGGGGTTTAGTTCTGTTACAGAACTAAACCCGGGAAACTAACCCAGAAAACAAAAATCCAGGCAAAATAAAAATTCTCTCTAGCACAAGCTGAATACCTATATAATTATATTAGACACACAATAACAAATTTCACTTTGACATTCAAATGTACAATTTTCACTAAGTCACTGGAAACTACATACAAGTGTGTAAGGGCAGATAATGGCCTACAAAACGTTGTTTCAGTTAAAGGTCATAAAAAAAGTAAATCCTGCTGAACAACTACTTTTATTTACTTTTTTTTTTAGTTTTTTGATTTATTTTATTTACTCAGTCTAATAACTTTCAGTTATGTCCTTCAGATCAGCTCAGAAAGTTTGCATAAACATGTATTTTGTTAATACATATTTAGCAATCTCTCAAGCATGGAACAGCCAACTCCTTACGGTCACAACATCCTCATTTTTCTAAGACAGCCTTCCTTCATGTTTTTTCTACCATTTCCACAACCACCTTTGCAGAGTTGCACAACGGCAGTGACAGTATTTCAGTGATGAAGACACAAACTCACCAAACGCGATGTAGCGATGTCAGTCCCGCTCGGGTTCCTCTCACACAGGTTTGGGGCCCAGAGCCGCACGCTGGGGCTTGTAGTCGGCGCTCTCCGGGGGAGGCGGCAGTATGCCTCCTTGCGATTGGCTGGCGCGTCGGGCGGGGGTCTCTGCGCGGAGCCAATGAGGGGGCGGGGTGTTGGGGAGTCGGGTCTCCGGGGTTACGGCGCGGCGCCGACCGCTCCGGTCCCGGCCTGGAGGAGCTGCCGCCGCCTCAGGACGCTCGGTCCCGGATGGCTGCGATCGCTCGGGCACAGAGGCCGCCCGCGGGCGGAGGGCAGGTGAGCGGCCAGCTCTCGGCCCGGCCGCCGCCCTCGGTCTGCACCTGGCAGGCCGCGGGCCCCGGGCCGGCGTTTGAGGGGCGGGGGGCGGGCCCGATCCGGCAGTGGGAGGAGGCGGCCTGGCACAGGCTGGGACGAGGGGAGCGGGAGTGTCTGCCCGGTCCGGGGAGCTGGGAGCTGGGAGCTGAACTGGGCTGCCTGCCTCTGCGGGCTCTTCACTCTGCATCCTCTTCTCGGCACGGCCATGGTTCCCATGGGAGAACCGTCACAGCCGGGCCCAGCGTCCTTCCTCGCTCCTGTAGCGACCTGTCTGTGGTTGACACAGAGCTGGAGAAAACTGGCAGAGCTCTGTTCTGCCGCGGCAGGTTCCTAAAGGTGCACAGCGAAAGTACGAGTGGGAGCCCGTGGTGCCAGACTTCGGGAAGCATCGTGCAGGCAGTGAGCAGACGCGGAGCAAAGAGCACTCCAGGTAGCGCTGCCCACATGCGATCGAGGTCAGCACTGAGGAAAGTGGCACAACTAGAAAGCAAAATCATGAACCGAAAAAAAGCAGATGGAATTGCAAAACACTGACTTGGGCCAGAACTGGTGTCTCCCAGTCCTGGTGGCCCTGCTGTCCTGTGGGCCCAATCCCAGTTGCCACCAACACCCCCATCCCCATCCCTGCTGGACGCTGTCCCTATCCTTGCTGGCCTTGCTGTCCCATAGCTCTGGTGGCCCCTCTCCCAGGGGGCACCAACACCGCTGTCCACACCCCTAGTGGCCTCTGTCTCCATCCCTGGTGGCCATGGTGTTTCCCAGTCCTGGTGGCCCCTCTCCCAGTGGCTCCAACACCCCTGTCCCCACCCATGGTGGACCCTGTCCCCATTCCTGATGGCCCTGGTGTCCCATAGCCCTGGTGGCCCCTGTGCCAGTGGCCCCCAACACCCCTGTCCCCATTCCTGATGGCCCTGGTGTCCCATAGCCCTGGTGGCCCCTGTGCCAGTGGCCCCCAACACCCCTGTCTCCATCCCTGGTGGCTCCTGTCCCCATCCCTGGTGGCTCTTGTCCCCATTCCTAGTGGCCCTGCTGTCCCATTTGCTCCGTCAGAGTGGCCACCAACACCCCCGTCCCCATCCCTGGCAGCCCCTGCCTTTGGATGAAGAGTCCTTCTCATCTGCTTCCAGTCATGAACGCAGTGCGAGGGGCAAGAAATATCTGAAGAATTCCGCTACTGCCAGTGGAAATATGACCCTCAATAACACCTGTTCTAAGGAAGAGAAAAGAATCCAAAGCCCTAAAAAGAATGTTATGGTTAAACAGCAGCTTGGATTGGATAGTGATGAAGAGGAAATGAGACGATTGATGGAGAGCTCGTTGGAGTTTTCCAGTGGAAATGAGAATCGAAGGGTTGTTGTAAGTGATTCTAAATGGGGTGGAAAGGTAAATGCTTTGCCGCATTATGTGTTTTTATTTACACGTTTATGAAATTGTTTTAAGTTGGTAGCTCACTTTTTATTTAGGTAATACTAGAAACTAAATTTTAATTTTGCATTTATGGCTTGCTCATGATATGATTTAACTTCAATTCACATTTTAAAATGACTGGGTTTTACCCATTATAATATGTTTTCCTTTTTAGTGGTCTACACATAACGATGTAACACATAAATCTCTTTTTCATGTTCTTCAAAAGAGTAAGACTCCAGTTTTGTCAGGAATACCTCCTCCATCTGACAAGGAAATTTCATCAACAGAGGTATCTAAAACATCTCCTTTTCATAGCAAAGACTCAGAGAAAAATGTTTTTGATAGAGTTAATTCATCAACACCTTCAGCAGCCAGCAGAAACCTGTCAGTACGACATAATATGAGATCTCAATCGCTGTCTTCTTCCATGAAAGACACTACTGTAAAGGTTACTCTGCCTAGAACAGGCAACACCAAGCAAAGGCAAATATCACTTGAAAGTGACAGAAGTGAAATAAAATCATTAGATGAATTGTTTTCCAAAGCAGATGATGCAGAAGATTCAATCAGCAGCAGCTCAAGTGGTAAGTTAGTTCTAAAATATTCTTGGTAGACTTGGCATGAATTGTAGTAATAATCTACTGATAAACTTACCAATGAACATGGGCAAATACTCACTTTGAAAGGATTCAGTAGTGTAACTTTACATAAACCAAGGCTTTTTCAAAGGAATTATGTTGATCTGTTTCTTTTTTATAGTGTAATATATTTGTATGTTTCTTGGCTTTTGATTTAATGGGTTCAGTTTCATGATGCTTCCATGGGTGAGACTTAATTATGATGTCAAAACAAGTGCCACATTTAGAATAATTTTCATATATCAGTGGGGCAATGTACTAATGGCTCTGAGTGAGAACAAGTGTAAATGAGGGGCAGCAAGAATCTCTTGAACTTGGGTTAGCAGATCCACTGACAGACAAAGGAGGAAACTTTAGACAGAGCTGCTGCTAAGGTAGAGATTTAGAGTGATTGACGGCTATTACTTTCTAGTATTACACCTTAAACTAGGAACGTAGTACTGATTTATTTTTCCCCACTTTTCTCACTTAAGGGAACGTGTACTGTAATTTTCATGCAAATTCTTATGATGATCTGTCATTTGATTGCAGACTTCAGAATTAATATCCTGAGCCTTGACGATTTGGCACCAAATATCACCAGCGAGGCAGCAGAATTAAAGCAGAAAGTACGTAGAAATTCCCTACTAGCACGTATTTCCATTCTGCCTTTGTTTGGTGGAGGAGGGATATTCTAAAATGAATACTTCTGTTCTGCTCATCGCTGATCTGAGGTGGGCTTGTCTCACTAGCTGTAAGGGTTAGATCAGGATTTTACAGTCTACTGAAACCTGACCAAATTCTTTTTTTTTGTAGCTGCATTTCCTTACTTTGATGTAACAGCACTGCACAGTTTGCACAGTGGCACAGAAGAGCAACATTTTTATTTCCTAATAAAATAGTAGCTAACTCTCAGTGATACGCAGCAGAAGAGATGAAGAATAATGGAGGCGTATTCTAGGTTATATTTTGTTGATTCCCCTAACACACAGCTGTTTTGGTTTACAGGGGACAGACATTCCAATTACGCAAGAATCAAACAGAAATCCCCCAAAAGATACATTCCTGGTGGAAAAAGACCAAACTTCTCTTAAAACAACAAGTGCAGTAACCAGTGTGAATGATGCTTCTGAAGGGGATATTGAAAAAACTGTGACTGAAGGTGAAATCTCTGAGCATTTAAGTGGAGTTTCTGCGGATTTTCCTAGACACAAACAGGATTATCTTGATCATGATGAGGGAACTGTTAATTCAGAATATTCTGAAGACTTTGAAACATCTCTGTCTACAACAGACAGGGAATCTGTATCGAAAATGTCAGAGGAACATTCTGAGAGCTGCATGTACTCTGGAAAACACCTGTCTTCAACATCATCACCTTTATTTACCAGAGAGCGGCAATACCAGGCACACAGAGTAACTGTCAGAGAAACTGCGGTTCAGACAGTGGATCCTCCATTCACCTATTGCTGGGCAAAGAGTAAGTTCATGAGATACTGCCCTATTCAGGCAATTTTTACATTTTTATATTTTCTATGCCAGCCCATTCAGCATTGGTAGACTTCTTAGTTTCAGTATTGGCTTTCCCTCGCTGACATTACATTAAAAACTTTCTACAGCCCAACACTCTGATCTGTAACCTGTGGAAAAGATTGGGATTGGACAACAGAGTAAGAACTTTGAACTGTTTTTTGCTAAAAAAAACCTAGAATAGGAACTCTGGATGGATGAGCTACTGCTAGCGACAGAGCTTGCAATAGCCCAAGTAATAGTCTCAAACAGAATTCAACATTTTTATTGTATCTTTACTATTGTAAACAATACTATTGTATTGTTACCAAAGAGATCACCCAGCGTGGAGTTCTCTTTTGCATTGTATTTTTATTTCTTGGGAAAGCGCTGTCGCCCCATTTAGAAAGGACAGACACGACCTTTCACTGTTTCCGAGGGGTAGCTCCTTCCCTACCTCTCTTTAGTGAAAGGAAAAAGCGGTAGGAGCCACGTCTTGCCACACTCCAGGAGAAAATAGAAACTCAGGTGTGCTTGAAAACAGTAGCTTCCTTCAAGTACAAAAGCCTTTATTTTTACTCTGTTAGAAAAGATGCCTTCCACAATGGCACACGTTGCGAACATAAGAGTAAAGAAACTGTGATGGTTGTAGAGCTATTTCAGTATTTTTTTGGCTGAGAGAATTCCCTGCTAGGCTTTACAGCCGTTCTACAGCAACTGATGTCCCAAGAGCCTGCTGAAGATGAACCGAGTTCTAGTGCTGAACCTTTCCACCCTCCAAACCCAGTCATTCTAATTTTATCCTGTGCACAGCAAACGCCTCTGCAGTACTCGACCCGCCTGTAGGAAACGGCTACGTCGACCCAGTACCTATTGCCAGTCACGTCATCAGCACGGATGCAGTGGAAGGTACTGAAAAGCAGGTTTCTTACTGCTCTGATGTTATGCATCTAACCCCTGCTTGGATTGTTTAGCCCTTTTACTGACTGTGAGGTAGCACTAACGGATATACTCACCACTTCTTGCAGCCTTGACAGCATACAGCCCATCAGTTCTGGTTTTAAACGCCATGTTGAAACACCACCTGATGCTGACTCAGCAGTTTGTAGAGAATATTCACCACCTCCACTTCTCCCTCGTGGAGTCACTAGAGAAGGAGAAGTTCCACTACCACACCCTGGAAGAGGCTAAAGAGGTATTTATGACAGACTAGGTGGCAGCCTAGATAGAGTAAGCGTTTATTCCTTTCCAAACGCTTCTAGTAGTGGCAGCAAACAGATTTTGTGTATTATTCACTAATTGGATAAAGTTCATATTATCATTGAACAAATTACTTCATAGAAGAATGCTGTAATGTTTGTGCCCATATTGATAACAAGTCAGGAGTTTATACAGTAAAAAAGACTAAACTGGAAAGAAAAGACTATTTTACTATAGAAAAGACTAAAGAAAAGACTTTTTTACTATACAGTAAAAAAGACTTACTGGAAGCTGTAGTTTTGAGAGAATAAGGTTTCTGGTGTCAGTATAGAAAAGTGCAGGTATCTTGACATGAAGATTTGTTATTTATTAAATACTGGAAAGTATTTACATAATAAAGAAATTCGTATATCAACTTTTTTTGCAGTACATCAAGAATCACAAATCCCCACCTCTAACAATTGAGCAGGCATGTGAAGAACTTCGGAAAGCACAGGAAGAAAAGCTGCTTTGACTCTGACGTTAAAGTAAAATTTACTTGTTCAAGCTGGAACAAGAAACCCTTCAAATTGTACAGATAAGAAGTTATAAACTATGTACTGGAAGGATTTGTACTAACTGCTGTGTATCTTAGTNCGTGAAGAAGTTCGGAAAGCACAGGAAGAAAAGCTGCTTTGACTCTTTGACGTTAAAGTAAAATTTACTTGTTCAAGATGGAACAAGAAACCCTTCAAATTGTACAGATAAGAAGTTATAAACTATGTACTGGAAGGATTTGTACTAACTGCTGTGTATCTTAGTATATGTAATTTATTCTCCTATAGCTGAATTTTTTACTAATGTAGGTGACAGAGGGATGGGTAGGAGCCTTCAGCCAGACTATGTCAGTGTTCAGCAAAAAATAAACCCAGAAAACCCTTCTCTCTGAAGGCAGCGTAGAAATCATCCCAGTGTGCGTGTTTATCATGCAGCCCGTGTGATCTGTGATCACGGGAGCAGTGAGAGTCTGTACTATGGTGCCCAAGGAACACGGCCGCAGCAGAACAAGACCGTATCCTGACCTCAGTGCCAGATTTAAACAGTGCTTATGCATAATTAGCCTTGCCAGATTACTACGAAACCAAACCCACGCAAAGTTGTATCTTAACTTTAAATTTCTTAATTTCAAGAAAGGAACACTTATAGCTGATGTACGGGAATCCATTTACTCTGAAATATAAGCCGCCATTTTATTTTTATTAAAAAAAAAAGTGTTTATTGGAAGGCAAAACAATAAAATTCACAAGTTGATAACATACAGGTGTTGTATGCTGATTCACAGACAGTTACAGTTCCACAACTACAGTAGATCTAGAACAAACTGATATTTCACCATATTAATCGGATGGTTTTAAGAGGGTTTCTGCTATACAAACAAATGACTCTGGAAGAGGTGACCACCACGCAGAGCTCTGGAGTGGAAGTGCAGTGTAAGGGCCCAACATCTTTAGCTGGTGGTCTTGGGAAACAGTTACAAAAGGTTCTTTTTTTTTTTTTTTTTTTCTCATTTAGATTAAAGGAAGTTTCCAAGAACGTTTCATTGTTAGAAACTTGCAGAGCAGAGAAAACTGATTCTCTTCTATTCAACTAATTAGCTTTTATTAAAGGGTATATACAAAAATATAAAAAG
This sequence comes from Himantopus leucocephalus, assembly GCA_003993805.1. NCBI lineage: Eukaryota > Metazoa > Chordata > Aves > Charadriiformes > Recurvirostridae > Himantopus > Himantopus leucocephalus. Next base: position 4,414,598 of record RSEF01000028.1, read on the forward strand.
CTTAAAGAATGTCTTCCGTTACAAAGCATTGAACATCCCTTAGAGCGCTTGAAAAGCTACAACAGTTAACCCTCGCGTTCTGAGCAGAGTTGGGACTGCAGCAGCTGGTGTGTAGGGGCGTTAAGTTGTAGGGTAGGTTCTAACAAGCTCGCACAGTGCTCATAGGTCACCTGTACTGGAACTAGATGCTTCATTCCCCATTTAGACATTAGGATACACTGCTCAGCATCAGTCTGACTTGATCCCAAGGCAGCACCCCTCCACTTCAAATAGAATTAACCTTTTGAGAGAAATAAACATACATTATGGAACTAGAGAACACACAACCACATCAGATAACGTCTGTAATCCACAGGAATGAATGACTCACAATCCTACACCAGGGATAGCTTGACCGGGGTTTAATTCTAGTATAAAATGGGTAACTAATTAAAAAATTTTGCAAAATAAATGGAAATTCTTAAACTTGCTAGACATGTCAGAGTTACGACTGGCCTTTTTTAAACACTAAACGACAAGTGTTGAAGTACATGTCATAGCTTTCCATTTTCCACCATAGTTTTAAAAGTAATTCATTTGTCACTTCCTCCAGACTTTAATCCGGATTTATACAAGTTTAATGTTTTGTAGAAGATGCAAGACATCTTTCTTCAGAGAGTCTTATTCAGGTGGTGGAGGGTCTTGCGTTTCACGCTTCACTGAAACAATAGGGAAAAGAGTTCTTACACATTCTGCAGTTACCTAAGCTGTCTGAAACGTTTCAGGGAACGAGGGCTGTATTTTTCCTTCTGGGCTTTATTTGAACCCATTTTATTACACAGCTCTACTGCAGCCATATGCAGAAGTGACTTCATTTATCATGCCAATTTTTTTCCTTTTAGTCATTGGCAAGTGCAGTCGTTCTACGTAACACAGACTCTCTGCAAAAAAAATCTGTCATTGGGGTAATTGTCTTACTCCTCTACTTTTTCTGAACCCTTCCTGTGCTCCAGTGAATTTATTACCAGTTCTGGCTGGGGCAGAAAACAGCACTAATTGTTGGAAACTGGGCGTTGGGCAGGGCCAAGCAGGAATCCGCTCTAAGGTCATTCCCAGCAGAACGCCCTGCCTGCCCCGGCAGCCATCCCTCCGGGACACGGCCCCTCCGCCACCCCGGGATCGCTCCGGGTGTTTGAAGGGCAATGCTCAGAGATGCAGGCGGTCAGTACTGCAGCCTGCGAGGGGCTTACGCAGAACAGGCTAATTAATTAGTGTTTCAGAAATTAGAATACAACACAACTCCTAAAAAGGAAAAGATGCTGAGTAACCAGAGTATATGTCTACTTACCTGTTGTTTTATTGCATCCATTACATTAGAAAGAATTAACAGTTATTAGTCTCTTGACTTGGTTTTACAGTCTACAGTAAATAGGACAAAATCACTATCAACTCTGCACAGTTTTTTTAAATTGCTTAGAAATGTTCACTTACATTCATCTCGGGCCTTCATGCGTGCGATAAACGAGTAACTTTTATTTCTCCGGTAGTTTTCGTAAGGGTCATCTAATGCAACTCCCACTCCTTTGTATTGATCCCATTTGTCTCGGATATCCCCTCCCTTAATTGGATCCTGAATCCCTTGTTCCTTGGCTCCCAATCCACCAGATCCACTCCATCCTGCAGAAAGGACACAACATTGTAATCGTGTAACTACTTTTTTACTACTAGAATTCAGAAAACAAACAGGCAGTTTGGAAACAACAAAAGAAAGTAGCAATCTGATATAGCAGGATGGTGACCACCAGCCTGAAACACATGAACTATCCCGTTTGTTTCAAAACCATTAACATGCACATAGATTCCGGGGGCTGACGACCATCAGCGCTGCCCCTGAGAACGCTGAGGAGGGCAAGGGGAAAGCCAGCACGAGGCCACCGTGTCCAGTCGACCCCGCTGATCTGCACCACAGGAGATGAAACCCCTCGGGGAGGCAAGCTCTATTCAATGCCAAACTCACACCCCTCTCTTCCACACCCTTCCCAGAAAGGCAACTACCACCACAGCTCCATGTTCTATGTGCTTCTGGCTCTGAATATACTTACACTGACCTTAGAATATCAAGGGGTAATTACTTATGAACAAGCATTAATTAATTCTATCCAAGAGTTGGGTGCCTGATTTGTTTCCTGGCTTGTCTAAGACTCCAGAACAGCATCTTACCCATTTTCACAAGCATTTGATGGCCTTTATTTTCCTCTCCAAGTCTTGACTCTGGTATAGGAGGCCCAGAACTGGAGCCCAATCCAGCAGAAGAACTAAGGGAAGAAAAAGAACAAATTAAGAACAAATGACCCTGTTCTGACGTGAGGCAAGGTCATTTATTTTCTGTTAAACATTAAGACCCAATATAATCCCATCCACTCTACTAAGCTATTCTTTTATGAAGCTATTAGATGATGGAGTTATAAAGGTTCCAGAAAGACCCTAACTGCTTCTCAGCACAAGGGAACTCAAACACTGCCATCTTCCGAACACAGAGAGTACTCGGAGGACGACTCCTGCTTCCTAGGGAGGCACAAGGAGGCCTTCATAGCTGCACAGTGTTTTGTTGTAACAAAAAGCCACCAGGACAGAGGAATATTCTCCCTATAAGCACATACGGCATATAAATGGTTTCTAAATCAGCTTTTCATCTTTTCTACTATTTGTTGAAATGCTTAATATACCCATGAGAGAGCATCCTTGTTGGTACTTTTCCAAACAACCCAAGTAAAAAGAGAAATAAAACCCCAAAAGCTTACGGAGGAGTGGGGCTGCGGGACCGGGACCGGCGCCGCCTTCCTGGGGAGTACGATTTCGATCTTGATCGTGACCGTGATCGCGAGCGGCTGTGAGAAGAGCGGGACCTGCTCCGGCTTCTGGAAAGGGAGAGCACACGAGATCAGAGGCACAAATTCCCAGCACTCCTCGTTCAGCCCTGAGGGCTGGGATGTTCCCACCCCCAGTTCCGTGATTCAGCCCACTGCCCTCTACCTGGACTGAGAGCGGGAATAGGATCGTGATCGAGAGCAAGAGCGAGATCGTGACCTCGAGTAGGAGCCAGATGATTTTGAGGATCGCGAATTGGACCGGGATGATGAGCGACCTCGGCTTTTAGACCGACTGCGCGACCGAGAAGGCCCACTGCACAGATAGAAGCAGAGAAACTCCAGTGAAACTCCAGGGAGAAGCAGGAGAAACGCAAATATACTTCTGATCAGATTCCAAGTACACACAAGCACTGTATTTCTGCAGACAATCCAATGAAAATTTTGAGTATGTCAAAAACTGCTTTCTGCAGATTAGACAGAAATTCCAGCGAGCTGAAACTCTGTTATTCCATCAGCGTGTTGCTGAACAGATTTCCCCCCTGCATTTCGCCCAAGGTATCCCTCACACCTTCCAAACGAACAGCATGCATTCCCGGAAGGGAGCGGACAGCATCTCTCACCTATTTCTCTTCTCCTGACCTTTCCTCCGCCTTGCTCTCATTTTAGCTCTGAAGAATTCGTACAGTCCATTCTGCTCCCAGCCTTCACTGCAATAGATCAACCACACATAGAACCGTCATCTGTACAATGCTACTTTGATCATCGGAGACATTCAGAATTTCCGTTTGATTTTGTAGGGAACAAAGGGCCTGGGCAAAGAGGTCTCGCCAATCTCAGTGTAAGATCAAACAGCGTGTGCAGTTTAAAATACAACAAGAGCACTCATTTCAGCATTAGAAGAACCAAGACACAGGCGAAGGAAGAGAGAGGCACTTCGTGGTTTGAGACCGCTTCTCAGGGTGTTTTCCTTACCACATTGTTAGCTATACCTACTCTTACCTGTTTCTAGGCCTGTCATGAGATGGTGGACTATAAAATGCCTCAACCGCAGCCAGTAGTCTCTCACTGGGGGGCATTGGGGGTGGAAGACGTATATCTTTAGGATCTAAAGGTTTATACTCATGATCTTCAAGCTGCCGGAAACAAAACAAATTACATTCGTGTCATGGGGTGGCTACCTGAAGAGATAAATATAGATTTAACTGTGTAGGGACCTCACATTTCACTATTGGATAAAAAAAAAAAAAAAAAAANCCAGAAATAAGGATTCTGTAGACAACCCAATGCTTTCTCGTGCTATCACTACCATTTTGCGTTCTATGAGAAAAGCCAGCACAACACAGGTTGCAGCATTAACTGGATCGCCAGGTAGATAAAATGCAGATCTCATCTATCCACCTCTGTGATAAGCGTGGCTGGCTGGAAGCCTGGCAAACGCTGGTGTACGCTGAGAGTAACGCAAAGTTAGAGATGGAGGAGACCTGTTTGTTCATCTCAAGCACAGAATGCATAAATGTATATATCCCCAAAGATGCTGATACAGATACATTTCCTGTTCTCTATCACTCTTTGTATATATATATCACTTGTGTTGCAAACATCTTTGTAAGAAAGAACTCTCAGTATCTAAAACCAGTACACAGTGGCCACATCAGAACTGCAAGGTCCCTCTGGCCATCTGAAAATCACTGGGGATTTCTATTTTCTAAAAACAGGGGCAAGATTTTCAAGACTACATTATTCTTCCACATATATGAGCTCAAACAGCTTTCACTGGGACACAGCACTTGAAATTTTTACCATTTTCACTACCTTCTCCTCTCCTCCCCCCCTGCCCTTGTATACCCTACACCTACTTTGGCTGATGGTTGCTGGATGGAAAGATTTGAAATTATAAATGCCCATGAAAAACTGTCCCTAATATTGACGATGGGATTTTGATCTTTTAATCCTACTAGTCAGGGCCCATCGCAAACACTTACTTTTACGAGCGGAGCCATCAGTCCAGCAGGAAGATCGAAGTAGGGAACGTTTGGCACCAGACTAGGATCGTCATGGTTCATGTGAGGGGGCCCTTGTCGCCGCATGTGAGGAGGCTGCCCGTTAAATCCATGCGGGGGAGGCCCGAAATCAGGGTGCTGTGGCCCTCCCCAGGGAGGATGCTCGCTGATTCCAGGATGAGGCAATCTGTGACCAGGGTGATGATGAGGAGGTCCAATTTCTGCAGAGTGGAAGGGTTAAAACATTTTATTTAGCTATAAAGAAAGGAAAGCAATCAGAGAGATGTACGTCAATTAGTGCATTTATCCTAAAAACAACCTTGGCACCCAGAGCCTCGCAGACCAAGAAAAGCAACAGAACTGAAGCAGAGGCTGGCTACAGGTCCACATCCATGAATATCTTGCAGTGCATCTCCCTCCCTGGCCATAGCCACTGCTCTCGAGCCAGCAGGGTACTTTAACCCTACACCACTGCTTGCTTTGGGACATACTTTGGTCAAAAAGTACCACAAGAAAGATATGCTCAAGAACAAGAGGTTTCAGACGCAGCAGGGCAGCTACTGATGAGAGCTTTTTCTGAAGCCTAAATACACAATCATGGCTTAGCACGGACCTGTAATTATATATGATGATTTGGCATAGAGACAGAACTAAAGAAATAAATATGGCAGGAGTTAACTCACATGAGTAGGTGGCAAGAAAATACTTTGTTTAAAGAGGTGTTTTGAGAAGAGGTAGAGATAATATCCTGTTAAAATAGAGAAGTGAATGACACCCATCCAATCACTGATGGACGACACATTTGCCATGACCGCCAGGATACCCTGCTGAACTCACTGCACTATACAGAGAAAAATGCAAGACAAAATCAACATCTTCTGCAGCAGGACCAACAGTTCTTTCAGGAAAAGCCATTATAGCCACTGTCCAATCTTCAGCCAGTACTATTATACTCATCTTCATCAGAGCTTGAACAGAGTCTGCATTGTCACTGCTTCACCACTATCCTAATTTCAACCATCTGTCTTAGTAGATCCCCTCCTCCAACAACTTTACATGAAACAACACGTGTTTTGGATCACCACTACAATCCAAAACAGAGCATCTTTTTCTGAGCTTAAACCTTAATTCCCCCAGGACAAGAAAAGCTGTTTTCCCTACTCACTACCACAACACTTAAAAAACCAAACAACATAAACAAAGAAAAAAAAAAAGAACAATCTCTACTGGAGAAGTTAATCACAATCCTAAACATATAAGCTCTAATTCATTGGTTTTCAACGTTTTTTGGACTTGGGTAATTGAGAATCTTTGAAGTTTAAAATAGCAACTCCTACACAGCAACATAACTGCTCTCTGAAGTGGCTTGTCATACAGAACCACAGTGATCTTTAGACTTTACATTGATAAGGATCATTCCAGAATAATCGTTAACTTCTGCATGTGAAATAGAAAATACACTGGGGCAGAACTATACCAGACTTCACGAGGGAGCCCGCAGCCAAATCTGAGCCACAAAGGCCGGGCAAGCAGTGCGCTGCCTGCACTCCCAGGCATCCCCGTGCTCCGGCAAGAGAGCAAACCAAACACGAAGGGAGAAACGGAGGTAAGGATCATTTCACCAGACACTACTGAGCCACACAACATTAAGGCAGATAATTAGAGGGCTTTTCAGTAAAAATAAGAAGAAAAGAAGGGCACAGATGAATGTATGCACAAGAACAAATGCCTCCAGCCTAGCTTCCTCTAACCTCATCTATGGAGGACACCGCTGCAGAGCCCCCACCCATGGTCTGATGTGCAGGACATTGAACTTAGAAGCAAATGCTGCTTCTCACCTCTGCGCTTACTATTTTTAAAGCGAAACAGTCACAAAAGGGGCACCTATAGAGATGCTGACTTGAGTCTGGATTACGATTTCTGGTTATCTGCATCCATTAGGGAAGGAAGGCTCAAAAAGCAAGGAAGCACGTATTTCCTACCAAGGTCTTAGCAGCAGCTTCCCAAGCCCCCAGACTCAACCTTTCTCAGGAAAACCACAACAGTCCACCAAGAATAAGCTGTCACCCCAAAGCACTAAATCATTTTGTAATGGCAATCAGCATCGCAACGTAAGAAAACCTGGCCCGGTACACACTTTACCTTGAGGAAAATCCCCCTGGGGGTAATCAAAACGATGAGGATAAGGAGGCCTTTCAAAGGGATGGCGAGGTGGAAAATCATCCTGCATGAAGCGAGGTGGAAAGCGGTTGAAATTATGCGGATGCGGGGGCTGGTTGAATTGGGGATGTTGCTGATGTGGAGGAAATGGGCCTCTGAAGTGAGGTGGCCGCTGCATTCGAAATGGAGGTTCCCTTTGACCCCCACCCCATGGAGGTTGTTCATGCTGGTTGTTCCACGGTGCTTCAAACTGGTTGTTCCAAGAAGGATCGGGCTGGTTGTTCCAAGGTGTCTCTCGCTGGTTGTTCCAGCCTTGATCTCTCTGTTCGTTCCACATTCCTTCATGGTTGTTATTCCACGGAGGACAATGAGGTGGTCCCTAGTGGTGAAGAAAAGAAGCCTGGTCATTAGGCTACAAAAATGAAGAACGCAATAAAAACACTCTACCTCTTTAAAGTAAATATAGGCTGTAGGTACTACGCACAAGTGAAAGAACTTTCCGAATACAAGGCCTGAACAACCGCAGCTCCAGAGACAAGACAGGAAAAGACCAAACTGTTACTGAACCAAACAGCTCTGTACTCAAGACAGTACTTCTTGTTCTGCTTGTTCACAGGGAAAATGTGACAGTTGACAAACTAAAATACAATTTATACTTTGCCTATAACTGGGCCCAGAATGAGCAAGCTTGGCATCTGAATCCAGATTTATAACTCTCGCACCTTTTCACCACACTTCCACAACCAAGATGGTCACTCTGAACCTCCACCTCCCTCCACATCTTGTTTCACAACTGTGTTTCTCACCTGTTGTTGACCCCATGGTGCAACAGGGTGAGGTTGGTCAAACCAGGGTGGTTTATTTGGAGGAATCTGGTCATGAGACCCAGGGCCACGCGGTCCACCAGAGGCAGGATCCTGCACTCCAGACCCTGTTGTGTCATACTCTGTAGAACCACCTAGAGGCAGCTGGGATTTACCATCATCTGAAACAAATTGGAGCCCATTATAAGCACCCAGGTCACAGGCAGTTAATAAAACACCAGCACACCCACAATAGGCTCCATCTGAATTTTGCTGGATGCGTAAACATTCTGCAGAAACCTACTACTGGGAGAGAAGATTTCTGATCTCAGTTTAACATTTGTATCTTTAGTTCTTTTTACGTTCCAGCAGCAGACCATGACAGCTGCAAGCCTCCAACAGTTTCAGGCTTTTGCCTGAACCAAACCAGCATAGCACAGTACCTCACTACTAAAAAAGGAGTGGAAAAAAAAATAAAAATCTCACAATGTTGCCACCCACTGATTTCCGCACAAGTCCCCAGAACAGGCTGGTACCTGCTTGTGTAACTGGAGCAGATGGTGGAGCCGAGGCTGGTGCTGCTGTGGGGGCTTGAGGTGGGGGCGTGGATTTCACCTCATTCTCTAGTGGCGGTATTTGCATTTGTTGCTGCTGCTGCTGTGTTAAACTGTTTACAAACTCTTCATGTTGAGTTTTCAGGTTCTGTATCTGCTGTTGGAAGGCTACCTGGACAGGCTGTACTACCGTTGCATATTCAGTGATCAAATTTGCCTGATAAAATGAGATAAATTAAGAAAAACAAGTTAACATTGTACCTAAACCAATTATCCTATCTGCTCATTCAGAATCTCCAATATTGCTCTCCATCCCCTCCCAAGAAACACATGAGAACGCAGGACAACCTGCTGGCAGAACAACCCAGTCACACTACAAAGCTCTGTGAAGATTTCCAAAATATTCTCTGCAGGCTAGAATCCACTCTCTGTATTAATGCCCAGCTTTCAAATACAGCTAAAATCAACAGCATTCATTATTAATGCTAATACTGAATAGTTCCTGCTGCCGCAACAATTTTTATGCCTAGTGTATACAATTGAAGCCTATGGTTTCTTTCATTGCCACAAAAAGAACACACTGTCAAATATGTACATGACTGTAGTAGTTACAAATGCAAACAAATGCCGGATTATTGAATGTTTGAAATAACAACATTATGTTTTACATTATTTTACATTATTTTTGTAATCCCTTGTAAACGACTTTGGAGGGGGGAGAGGAATTAATATTTACCTTTCAAAAAAGGAAAACATTTCCTAAATTTGTTTTCAAAATATTTACATTAATAAGAAGAGCGTTACTTTTTTTTGGTGGCTAACCTGGTACTGGCCAAGTCCAAGAGCCGGGCTCTGTAACTGCTGAATAATTGACTCATCAAAGTACCCATTTTTCTCCCATAGTTGAAGAAGCTGCATAAATTCAAGAGTGAAAGGTTTTTAGAAATGATGAACAATAACAGAAAAATTGAGGCACAGCGTTTTTATGTCTCTAGCTTTGTCAAAAGACTGAGGATTTCAGCACTTGTCTTTGAACCACCAAAGATTCAAATGTATTCATCATTACGATAACTTTTAAATGAAGCCTAGGTACTTTTAAGTTCTAGTTTAAGCATGAATTAAAGCACATCCTGTAATAGACTTTATGAAGACAATTACACTAGAAAAATCTCAGTGGTCCTCTTCCATGCTGCTATTTGTGAATTTGCCTAGCACTAACCTAACGAAGCAAAGCATACAGTTAAACCAAAACCAGATACTCACCCTGGCAATTTTCTGTTGCTTATCCTCCTCCACTGCTAGAAAACTGGTACAATAAATAGGCACAACCACCTTCTGCAAAGCAGCCAGAAGATCTCGTGCTTGCTTCCGCTGGCTTCAAGAAAGGAATGGGAAGAGAAGAGTTACTGCCTTTCACTGTAACACTAAGAGCATTGTAATATTCAATTTCTCCCAACTTCTGCTACACTAAAAATAGTGGATTCATAATATAGAAAGTTCCCTCCTTTACATTTTTACTGTACAGTCTTGTTCGGAGGACAAATACACAAGTAGATAAAGCTGATTATTAAAGCACTAGATCTTTGTGCCAGCTCTAGAGATCTTAAGAGAGCTGCTAAAAATAATGAAGACATTAAAAATAAAAAGCAACTAGTCAAACTGACAATGTACCTAACAGAGTGAGACTTCGCCAAATTAATCAAAACATCAAACTGAAGACGACGATTTAATTCTTACCAGTGATGCAATACATCATTGATCAAGTAGATTAGATGTAACCGAAGCTCAAAGTGAGCTCCTTCTGCCGTTATACGATTTCGCAGGTGCCCAGCCATCAGTTCACAGTGTGCAGGGGATTTTGCATTACTAAACATCCAGTTCTTGCCAGCCTTAGAAAAGCAAATTTAAAGTATTTTAAGTTATTTTAATGTGTTCACGTCAGACAGACTTCCTAGAACTCTGAAATAACTGCAAGAAGGGAAGCTTTCAAGTAACAGCTATCATCTCACCGACCATACAACAAAACATTAAAGCTGCTGTTTACTATACAGACAATCTCAAAATCCAAATTGTATTTAATCCACAACACCACCAAATAACTGTTCAGATTTAGATCACTTACTGAGATTGCATCTTTCGTACAAGTGTCAATTATTGGCTGCAACAAGTTGTCAAATTCGTTCATATCTAACTGGGTTTCCTCCAAAACTTTCTGCATTTGTTGCTCAATTGCAAGGGCTACTGCTGATGTGACTTGTTCCTGAAAAAAAGAAGAGGAAAAAAAAGAAATAGTTATCTTAGATCCAATATTCTTTTAAAGAACTGAGCTGCTGTATCCCTGTCCTCTTAACTGTAAGTAGCGACCTCAAAGACCTTTTACAAGCAACGTGATCACATATAAATGTCTCAGTCATTTGTTTTTGAGAAGAGAAGTCTCTTCTCATTCTTCAGGAAAAGTTCAATTCATTTCCACCTCTAAAATCTCTCCATCCCTAATGAGAATCCACCTTAGAATAGTTGCCACAGAACAAAAATAAGCAAAGTATTACTCCTTCTCCTCACTAACAAGCAATGCCACAAGCACTAGTCAGAAGAAAACCTTCTTCTCTCCCTTCACTCCCAATTTTTACAGCCACCGGCAGCCTAGAATAAGCCAGGTGAGCACTTATCTTAAACCCACCTGTCTCATAGCGAGGAGATGCTGCTCCTGCTGCTGCAGGTTCCACTGACTCTGCTGGATAAGTTCCTCCACGGAAGGAGTGCCCTGAGGAGCTGGGATAGGTGCAGCTGGTGGGAGAGACGGCTGTGGCAGTGGCTGGATCTGTGCGGTAGCCTCGATATCTTGACTTTGCTTGCACAACACTATCAGACAAAGTACACTTTTAAAGTAAGCCTCACAGAGAAATCTGCTACCACCAGCCCACACATGAAACCTGTGCTGGTTCCAAAACAGACCCTCACTCTTCACGTAGCTGTTTAACGCAAAATGAAAATTGTGTAGTCAAGGGTGGATGGTGCAAAAGAGGAGCATCAGCAACTCCTTGTGCACTTCGAGTGGAGCAACTCCAGCACAAGCCCAGCCCCCAGAGCTGCTGCGCTAGACCACCCTGCTCTTGAGGGCCCTCCAGGTGTCGAGCTCCGTCTGACCGCACTGCCGGTACCTGCGGAGCAGCCCAGCCTACCTCCAAACCCGCCGACGGGGGGGGCGTGAGGAGCCGCGGGCAGGGCTCAGCCAACTACCTGGAGCTTAGAGGGCTGGAAGAGGCTGCGAACCAGTCCCGGCGGGTCAGAGCGCGGCCAGGAGGGAGAAAAGTGGCTCCGCCAGCCGGGGCCGAGCAGGGACCGGGAACCGGTGGCCGCGGGGGAGGGGAGCGGAGCCCGCCGCGGCCCTGCGCCGGCCCCGAGCCGCCGGCCCGGCCCAAGCCGCGGGCCCCACTCACGCTGCTGCTGCTCCAGGGCCAGCTTGTACTTGTAGTAGCCGTAGAAGTCGCCCCCGAAGAGGAAGGAGAATTTGGGGTTCTCCTTCTGCTTCTCCATCGTCATCTTCTCGAACTCGGGCCCGTTCCGCGCCACGAACTGCGCCAGCTTGTCGATGACATTCCGCAGCTCCTGGTCTGTGGGGAAGGCACAGCCGTCAGCCCCCGCCGGCCCCGCCGCCGCCGCCCCGCTCCCCCGCGGCGACGCCCTCCCCTCCCTCCCCACTCCCGCTCGGGCCGCGCTCACCGTCGGGCGGCAGCGGCATCTCCATGGCTGCGGGACAACGGGCCTCCGCTGCCGCCACCGCCGCCGCTAGGCCGCACCGGCCGGAAGTGCCGTGAGACGCCAGGCGGCACGCGCAGCCGCGCTTTACGGCAGTGTCGCTATGGAGACGGCGCAGGGCACGTGCGGCCGCTCCCCTCCACACCCTCCGAGGCGGTCTGAGGGGAGAGGCGGGCGCGGCGGCGGGCACCGGGGACGGGGACGGGCCCCGGCCTCGGCCAGCGCCTCACGCCGCTCTCGGAGCCATCTGGGCCCGTAGCTCGCGCTTCCCCAGCGCCGCCGGAGCTCGCGGGCACGTCGCCCTCTGAAGGAGAAGCTGCTTCTGGCCTGTGAGGCCTCGTCCTCTGCCGGCTCCCCCGGTACCTGCGGAGCGGCTGGGTCACTGCCACACGCTCTTCATCCGCTTCTGAACCACCACGGCCAAGCTGCAAATTCAGTTGCCAGAAATTGATAGCATTAAAAGAAAGTGTGCCATTTAACATCTGTTTCATCGTGGCGATCCATTCATCCCTGGGCAATCTGTCCCCAGCGGCACTTGAGCTCTGTAGCCCATTGGCGTGATGTAAAATGGGAAGGAACAAGGATGTGAAGGAAGCTCAGGAGAGAGCGAATCGAACCTAAAATATAACTGCTAAGGAAAGAAAGTGCAGGTGCTATGCGGGGACATTACTTAAGCACTGTTGCTTTCCTGAAGTGACTTCATTTCTTTATGCAGTTAAAACTAAAATGTTCAAATCGTTTCTGGTTCTTACCTTAACTTTCCTTTTGCACGTGATAGTACATTATTTTCCAAAGTGGGATTAAAATCCCACCATGTTTACTTACCTGCTGGATTCAGGAAAACATTCCTTCAAAAGCAAGGTACTGATCGCATCAGCTTCACATCCCAGTCAAGAGGTACAAGGCACGGCAGAAATCGCTCCACTCCCTCTATTTACACGACTCAAAACACCCCACAAAACCCCACCACACTTGAAGACCATTTATATGAGAACTAGACATCAGAACTCGAAGTGGGGCCCAAATAATTTTGGTGTCCTTTAGTATTTCAGGCAAACTGAATCTACAAGTGGAAGCGATCATCTGGGAATCGTACGAGGCCAAAAGCAAACCTGAGCATCCCAACGCTCATCTGGAGCTGTAATCACTATCTTCAGTTTCAGGCATTAAATTACACTTTGCAGGATTTCCAATCACACAGATAACACTCACAGACATCCTCACAAAAAGGCGGAACTTTTTATTCTTAACAAGACATACTATGAAGACCCCACTATATTATCTACAGAATATAAAACCTCAGAAAGATGGATGTTTCCATGTATCCAAATAACAAACGAACACAAAAAAAAAATCCCCAAGTACAGACTCTGACCATGATTCTGCATCACTCTACAGTCGTGGANTCACTCTACAGTTGTGGAAATCAACACAGATCCCAGAACACCAGATGAAGTTCAAATCTTAGCTCATACTTAAAAGTAAGAAACTTTTCAAAATTCTTGCTGCCGCCTTCGTTTATCGCTTTGCACGTTGGAGCCCACGCAGTCACTGTCCAGTCTGCTGCCTTCCGCAGCACGCAGCAATGGTTTATCCACAAAGTGCCCCAAAAACTACAGTTACCTGACAGGTGTCTGCCAAAAACCATCTGAACACCTGATTTATTTTAGACAGGGCAGAGTCCCAGTACCTGGAAGTCACCAGTGTGGTTTGTTCCCCTCATCCCACACAGGGATCCCGCAGTATCGGCAGGCTGGAGGGGGGCGTCGCAGGCAATCTGGCTGAGTAACATCCAGAACTTCACAGAACGACAGAGTTGAAACAAGAACAGGAAAACAATACAAAAGCATTCATTTGCTTCACTGCCAGATTTCATACAGTAAGGAGTGCATTTTGGTTTTTTTTGGTTAAACCACCCCTATTCACGTAAATTTATAGTGTACCAACATAAAAAAAACAACAAGAAAAAAGATGGGTGGTGACTCCCACCTGCATATTTGCACTTGTGTATCTACATAATGTGATTGTATCATACACCTGTGACCTCAGGATTAACAAATTTGTTTTACCGCCTGGACCATCACCACAAAGATAGTCCAGAACTAGTTTTAACAGCTTACAACATGGTTCAGAAATGGAAGCCTTAGAAAAACAAAACTTTCCCTTTATTCATATTGCACCTTTTTCACAAACAGCTACATGGCAGAAGTTTCTTCTGCTGCAAAATGCTACATCAGAAAAATGTGGGTTTGAACACACATGAGAAAGAAAAGGTCTTGAGCTTCAGGAATCATGATGAGTTGACCCCAAAATCACCAACACTATTTTTACAAATCACTGTACACCTACAAAGCCTAAGTATTGCCTCAATTTTATTTAGCATTCAGGTATTTAAAAAACACAAGCATTTTACCAGATGATAAAGATGCTCTAATCGCTACTGGGTGCTAAAATTGAATCTGCAAGGGAAATATTTTCAAGAGATCTTCAAAGAGCACCAAATATTCTACAGAGCTATCAACAGAGAACCCACGTGTAGTGGGGAGAGATTGGTTTCTTTCACACTGGTATTTCTAGAACTATCCAGGATTGTTTTGGGAAGAATTTTCCAATTTTGTGATGTATTTACATGTATGTTGGAAATGTGCAATGGAAATCAAAACATTTCTAAGGACACCAGTGACTAGTCTCGTAACACTAGTTACGGCATCCCCGTCATCCTAGTTTCAGTCTACGTAACCATCTGGTAAAGGATCACACCCACATGGCAAAACATTAATCCAATTAATCTCGCAAGTGGCCATTACTACTAATGTACGGCACTCCCAAAGCTTCCTGCAAGTAAAAAACCCAAACCAACCCCCTTCACTTTGATTTAATAACAGGGTCATTATACACGATTGTCTAGATATGCCCTTTTTATTCCAGTGTTTCCATACTTTCTACAGACCTATGTACATAGTTAAATACGTCATTAATTTACAAACCATGTTAAAACAACTGTTTCACCTTGCCAAACAAAAGCTTGCAGCAGTCCAAGATTAAAATATATATTACAACAGTATCAGAAACTTCCTTTACCTGAATGTGGGCAATATTGCTTAAGGACTCGGATTCAGGTACTCCGCAAAACCACCTCTTGTAACCGATTCACTTAACCGTTTTAATTATATGTTCTACTATACCAAATTATCCCTGTTGACCACAGACCTGAACTAGGAGAGCACAAATGCTGTCAGGCAGTCTCCAGGGAAGATATTCACTCTCTGGGCCCTAAACAGATGTTGTCCTCATTTTGGGTCAGTCCCTTTTTGCTCTGCAAGTACAGTAGTTTTGTTTCAGAGACACAGTGAGGCCATGAGCCCAGGCCGGAATTTGGGCCAAGGTATTTTCAACAGAAAGTCCTCACCTGCTGCCGTACTCGTGGCAGAAAAAGCTGAGCTAAAGACCTGCTGCAGTAAGTGTGCAGTGCAAGCTTTCTCTGAAGAGAGCTGCAAAAAAGATCTGGTTATGTTCTTTAAGAGGAAACCATCTAACTGTATTTAATAAAGCTCCTGATCTGTGAATAAAATATGCAGAGCTTTATTCCAAAGAAAAGTTCTTGTTGTGTGAAGGCNTAAAAGTTCTTGTTGTATGAAGGCAGTACAGCAGTAGACATACCAGAAGATGCGCAGATGAACTCAGAGTATGCCTGTACACCCCTGGGCCCCCCCACTGCTGCTTTTTTCTGGTTATTTCACCCCACTATGAAGTAGGGAAGAATCATCTGCATTTTCCAGATGGGAAACTGAGTCACAAAGAACACAATTAAGCATTTGCAGGAGTCTAACAGTTTACAGCTAGCTCCCTTTGAAAGCAGTTGGAGAACTTCAGCCCCTCTTAAAAATCTCAGCCTAAATGTCTCATTCTCAAATTAGTCTTTTGCAGAGCCCGAACCTAATCCAAATACAGAGACCACACAATCCTTTTTACTTGTGTGTAAAAGCACTTAAATATTGGGAAGTGAGCCTTAGAAATACATACTTTGCACTTTCCCATATTCAGAAGAAATAATTATACATAAATTAATACTGGAACAGGCAAAAGAAATTTCCTATGAAAGAATGCTTTTCCTCATTATCTTGTTCTCGTTAACCAGGGTTAGGGAATAATTTATTTATTTAGATTTTCTAAACTAAAAGCCCAAGTTCTAAGCTAGCATGAACAGATTCAACTCCAGTCAAGTCAAGGAAGTTCTGCTCACAAACATTAGCAGCATATGTAACCCATCTCTGAAGTTTCAGAAGGACCATTTCCTCTTTTGGGCTGTACGGTGGAAGGCAGTCTACATAACTACCTCCAGTCAGCCAAAAGAATAAGATCAGGTTGACTTTGCAGTTAAAAATAAACTCTCTGTTATCCAGAAAGAAGCCAAATCATCATCTCACATCACGGAAATGGTCGTTTTGAAAGCAATAAA
This sequence comes from Himantopus leucocephalus, assembly GCA_003993805.1. NCBI lineage: Eukaryota > Metazoa > Chordata > Aves > Charadriiformes > Recurvirostridae > Himantopus > Himantopus leucocephalus. The sequence continues at coordinate 4,431,182 of RSEF01000028.1, forward strand.
TAAGCGGAGGGAGTGTTCTATAACACACTCTAAATTTTGTCACTGGTATCTAATACCTCTCTAGTAAAAACATAATACTTATGCTATCAAAAATCTCACTGTACAACAGCTTTTCTGTTACGGAAAGAAGGCCCCTAAAATCTTCTTTTGCTAACATAGTAACAGTAGCAATCTGATTCGGTGAAACTCAAGTTCAACTGGTTCCATCCCTTTCATGCACAAACGCAGTATCTGACGCGCAACAACCAACTTGTCTAGAATTAAGTACGTTCATTTACAGTTCTTCTTAACCGTAAGTTATTCATTTACTGCTGATTCAAATAATTTTTTCTTAACAATTTACTATTTGAGCTAGGGGAGCTGCAGGAACAGAGCAGGATACAAAATTTAACTTCTTTCAGCAGAAAGTCGAAGTCAGGCTAAATGCACACAGCAACTCCAACAGTAGTAATCAGGAAACTTAAAAAAACAATTAGGGGCTAAAAAGATAGACTTAAGAAACAATTAAGAATGATGATTATGCAAATGAATGCATTCATAATATATGAATCATGTAAGAGAGCATAATTTATGCATAAAACTGAGAAGAAAACACCTTAAACCTTTCAATTTCTAAAGCAACAAAAGACTTTTGTAAGAACAGGTGTGAAGCAAGTGAAAAAAAAAATCATATTATGCCAAACACTTTATTTGTGAAGGTGTTTTCTGTATTGCCAAGGAAGAGCAATGTCTGAAGTTACAGAACTACATTATTCAGAAAACAATTACGATCTTAAGCTCTGTTTGTTTTCTACAGTGACTGGGACCAACAGTGATTTTAGAGAATGCTGTTTCTCTATGCCTGAAGTACGCTTCTTGAAGAGATCAATCTTTCTACTGGCTACTCTTTCAGAAACACTTCTGGTTTGTCAGCAAAAACCAAAGGCATCGGCACAAAAGTAGGTAATACCCACGTGAAGTTTCGTAGCTGCTCAAGATGCATTCAGGTCTACCTATCTGCAACTGATACACGAGTCAATCCTCCTCAGACAGACAAATCCTGATAACCAGAAGTANTGAAGTTTCGTAGCTGCTCAAGATGCATTCAGGTCTATCTATCTGCAACTGATACATGAGTCAATCCTCCTCAGACAGACAAATCCTGATAACCAGAAGTACGCCACAGTTTCACTTCCTTCTGAAAGTTTCATTAAAAGAAAGTATCATTAAAACAGAGAACAAATTAAAGGTGATGTTACCAGTGTGGAAACAAAATACTGGCCAGAATTTAGCTGCCAAAAGAATAATCAGTTGACAGACTTTGAAAAGGAGCAGTGACAGCAGATATTTTACTCTCAAGTTTTGTACGTGCATTTCACCAGAATCTCTGTACAAGAGCTACACTGTGCATTTAGTTCCAGTGTCAGATCTAGCTGTTTCGCGTTTAAAGGTCTGCTTAGCAGAAGTTGAAGGTCTGTACCGCTTTCACTACACATGCATCTTCCCTTCTGCAAAACCTGTACAATAAAATGGCTTTACATTCATGGATGTACTAAAAGTTTCTGACAATGTTGGGGACACTTTGATATCACAGTCTATACCTGTTTGCCAGGATTCTATATATCAAAACGGTTTAAGTTGTAGGCAGTTGGAAAGTTTTGCCGATTATACTGGAAGTGGTCTGTTAAGATATTGGTTCGACCGTACTGATAGTCTCCATGTTGTGCAAATGCCGTAAGTCCGTTCTGAGACTTTTCAGGAGTGTTTCGATGCCGGTCCAAATTCACAAGGTCTCCAGTTGTAACTGGAAGTAGCTGCTTCTTTGCTTCTTGGTTTGCATCATACTTTGTCTAGGAAAGAAAGAAATAATGTTTTTCTTAGATATCACCTAACATATTCATATACCTAGAAAAAAGCATAGTGCTTTACAATTGCACTACTATCTATGCCTGCTGAGAGTCTTAAAATATTAGTGACTCCTAATAAAAACTTCATTCTTCTCATATACCACATCAGTAAGCTGCTCTTTTGCTCAAGAGATTTGAGCGAGTTACGTCCCAATCTTCCATTTTTCAAGGAAATATCAAGATCAAAATTTAAGTTTGTTAGGGACAAAACAGCCGGCCTGACCCAAGCGCCCGAGTGCTTCGCTTAGGTGACACACACATCCCCTCTGCAATGAAGTTTTATGCCATGCAGTGTACGTTTTTGTTCTGCTAACCGTTAACTTGTTGTAAAAAAAAATCACTCAAAGCTACCAGGCTGTTTCAAGTGAGTTTCCTGAATAAATAAACAAATAACCCCCTTACCTTGTTATACAAGAAGACCCCTAAGATAGCTGTCATCATTCCAAGGACATTGGTGCTCGTAACGGGATTGCGAAGCATTATAAGGGACACCGTGATGACCATGATTCTTTTTGTGGCATTTGCGACAGAGTAACTTAGTGGGCTGATCAGGTTGAGAATACTGAAGGCAATGACATTCTGGGCAAAATTACAGAATCCACTGATTATAAGCAGCATCAAGGTCCAGGACCAATGAGACATCGTGCTCTGTCGTAAAGACAAACATTACAAGGAAAAAAAAAAAAGAAAGATCTCAGGTTTCAGATAAGAGACAAAGAAACACAAATACAACTGCAGTCACTTCTTACCCGCCTTTGATAGGAACAACATCTGCGACTTAAAGACGCACCTGAGTATGTTACATTATGCAACTACCAACTCTGAGAAAACATCTCTCTACATACTTGGACACGCATCCCGGGTGCATTTGCTCCTGTCTCCTGCTACAGTTCCTGAGATTTACGGTGTAACATAAGCTACCTCTCCCAATGCTGGCACGAATTCTCACAATAAACACTATGCTCATTTTTTTATATTGTTTTGTGAAACCATTTGCAGGTATTTCACAACAGTTCCTTCCGGGCTGGTGAGGAACTACACTGAAACACGTAAGTGCACTTTTTTTGGTATGGATGGTGGTGTGTGTTTGTTGTTTTTTTTTCTCTTTTCTCTCTCAATAGTGAACAGTTTCCCAAATACAACACTTACCAAGTCGTTCTCTACTAAGAAGGAAGAAAGATCTACCAAAACCCACGTTGGGATCATGAAGAACACAGCATGGCACCCAAGTATGTTCAGCAACCGAAGATGATGTATTCGGGAATCTCTTAACACCTGACAAAAAACATCATTAAACAGCCTTTCTTCAGCTACTGCCCGCGTTATCAGCGGAGATTCAGGAGCCATGCAACAGTAACAGCTTTAGATGACTGGTAAAGTAAAAATGATAAAGTGAAAATAAGTGAATACCGTTATAGTATGCATTTCCTTTAAGTATGACCAAAGAAAAACACATGTCCATTTAAAAAACAATGGTTTCTTGAGTGGTGACTCTTAGTATTAATAAGACAGTAATGCATTTAAAATACTCTACAAACCAGAAATCATTTTGTAACTAAATATATTCATGACACACATTTTAACTTCGTTTCTCAGATTTCAAGGAGTGCTTAGTGTTGCCACTGACTCATTCACTACTGAGAAAGGATTTGATACAGCAAGGTACATTAAAAGCTTTCAAATGAACTGTGAAATTTAAGCACTACCAAACAGTCAGTGGAAAAAAAAAGCCATGCCGAGGAGCAGAGCAAAGGATCAGAATAAACTCTAAGTTCTGCCCAATTTTCAGTAGTAGAGAACAATTCAGAACCCAATTTCAGCTGTAGAGAACAGGCGTGCAAAATAGGCAACCGTTACTTTGGGCTCCTGTGACTCTAAAGTCAACTCAAAAAAAACCTCGAAGACATATGCACTGGAAAGTACATCCTGTCCCGCTGAAGGATGGTGCTACTGGCCAATGTTACGAAGAGCACAACTATTACCTTCTTTGAGAAGATGTTCTGAAGTGAAAAACACAGAGTAGCAGCAAGTGCACTGATGAGTCCCCACATGTCAAAGGAAAGTTCCGTGACGGTGGCCAACAGGACACCAGTTATTATGGGGATCAGAGACAAGTACACCTGAAAGAGGAACAGAGAGGAGTAGCTTACACCTTCTAAGAATTTTCATTCCAACTCAGTTTATACATACCGCTGATTTGGGGAGGAAAGGAGAAGGAAGAATAAAGCAACAGAACAGGGATCAACTTTTATACTGTTGCAGTTTGAGGAAATTAAGTGACAACAATACGCACTATAACAACTCCAGCGTATCCGAGAGCATCACCTTGCTCAATGCTTAGATGCTTTTTTTTTCTTTACATTCACAACAAAAGGAAAAGGAACTTGTAAGATCTACTTAATCTAATTTCAGTCACAAAATTCACCCAGCTAACCAAAGCTCAAACCTTCCTGATCCTGGCCAGCAGAGCACACCACGAACGCCACCAAGAGAAGAAACCTCAGCAAACCTGTCCGCACCTTCGTCGTCTGCTTTTCCTTCATTATGATCCGCGAAAGAAGAACCACCCATATTGGCATCGTCGCTTTTACTGAGAACGGAAAGAAAATGTCGGTGTGGACGCGAAGCTTGGGCCAGCTCCATTAACCACCGTCAGCAGAGGGTGAGCACTGGGGGTGGAGGAGGGGCTCAGGTCTGGTTCCACCAAAGCCATAACATCAGCCCGCACTGGGTCACCCCTCATCACCGTGCTGGGCACTTCTACAACCGTGGCCTGGTTCTTGGTGCTCTGGAACACTGCACCGGGCACCCTCTGGGACACAGGACATGATACTGGGCACCCACTGGGACACAGGACATGGCACTGGGCACCCACAGGGACACACGCTGGGACACAGGACACAGCACCGGGCACAGGACACAACACTGAGCCCCCATAGTGGCACAGGACACGGCACCAGGTACTCATAGGGGCACACACCGGGGCACAGGACACCTCAGCAGGTACTCACAGGGGAACAAGACACAGCACCGGGCACCCACAGCGGCACAGGACATGGCACCGGGTGCCCACAGGGGCACAAGACGCCACACCGGGCACCCACACGAGCACAGCCTGGGCTTTGGGTCACTGCACCGGGCACCGGGCCCCCATACGAGCAGGACCGGCGCTGGGACGTCCCGCGGGGCACCCACCGCGTCCCGGTGCGCCCGGCCGGGCCTCACCTGTGTGCGCGTAGGAGACCGGCACCCTCCAGAGCGAGACGTGGGCGGAGACGGAGGCGAAGTACTTGCCGAAGGCGAGGGGCAGGATGTACCGGGGGTAGGCGCGGGGCGGCAGCTGGGCCGGGCCGGCGGGGGGCACCCGCCAGGCGCGCAGCAGCGGCGGCAGGAGCCCGCACAGCCCCAGGATGTGGAAGAGCGAGACGGTGACGGGCCGCGGGAACCCGCCCAGCAGCAGCTTGTTCACCACGTTGCCGCCGGCGCTCAGCCCGTACCAGGCCAGGCACAGCGCCGACACCCGCGCCCCCTCCCGCAGCGCCGGCCCGCGCCCCCCTCCCCGCCCCGCCGTCCCCGCCCCCGCCCCGCCGCCCGCCGCCGCCAGCGGGGCCGCCATGGCTCCCTGCGCCCCCCGGGGAAACGTCACCGCCGCCAACGCGTCGCTTCCTGGGGCGGGGCCGGCGCGGGGGCTCCGTCGCCGCCGCCTCAGCGGCTACGGGTGCCGGCAGGAGCCGCCGCCGCCGCGCGTCACTTCCGGCGCGGCCGTTCCCTCGGGCCTGGCGGGAATCCGCCGCTGCCGCCCGCCCCCCGCACTCACCGTTCCTCCGGGCTCCCCCCCCCCCCCCCCCCCCCCCCCCCCCNAGCCCGAGCGCCTCCGGGCGGGCTCACAGCGGGTGAGCGGAGCGGGAGGAGCTGAGGCCCGGAGCCCGGTCTCCCCCCCGCCCCCCCTTAGCCCAGGCCCGGGGGCAGCCCCCGGGGTTACGGTAACCCAGGGGAGAAATGCACAAGAAATGCACAAAAGTCTCCTTTCTGCCCGAAAGGGTTTTGCGGCCCGAGCGCGCCCCGAGGCGCAGGGCAGGCGCCGAGGCCGCCTCAGCACTGCAGAAGGGCAGAGACACAGCGACCGAGCAGAGCAAAGGTCTCCCGCTCGGAGAGACGACTGTTCCCGACCTCTAACACCCACTCAAGGGGTGGGTGGCGCTGCCTGCGGTAAAAGATGGGCGAGTACCCGTCAGGCGGGAGGGGGTTCTAGAGCCTCCTTCATCCATCTCCCTGTCAAGAGACACTTCTGCATCACTAACGTACCTATAAAAACATGCACTTTCGGTAATGGCGATTCCCCAAAGGTTTGCAGATGCATGTCATCCACTGACAAGAAGAGACGGCAGTATATCAATTTAAGGATTTTAAGATTAGAGGAATAAATTTTGTAAGGCAGTTAGGAGAAACCAGGAGCAGAGAAACTGAGTTCATGCAAAAATGAGAGTACACAGCAGATACGCACATGGTAAACTTCATTTAAACTTGTTTACAAAATTGACAAAAAAAAGTATCACCTTGTAAACTTATTCACATTTGTTGGAGCTCACAGAACGGATTATACTCGCATGCTGAAATGAAGATTGTCAAGCCTCATCTCACCCGGGACGACACCCGAGTGCGTTGACCCTTACAGCACAAACCACCTCGGTATGGAACAAGAGTTAAAGCTTGCGCGGGGAGTAAGTTTCTCTAGCGATTGCGCACCACTGGGGAAAGCGCCGGCTCCGACGGCCGGCGCTCCCTCAAGCAGCGGGAGCACCAGCACAGTCAGTTCCCTCCCAAGAGCTGGATGTAATTAGAAAGCAGTGATGAACTCTGGGCGTCACCTCACCGAGCGTGGTCCACAAAGGCCATCGATTGCACCAGAAACGGAAGCAGTGGAGAAAAACATGGGGTTTATAAAGTATAATGTAATACTTCGTCATTTCCTGAAATTTGCCCTATATTCAAAGGCCTCAAAAGAGCACGGACCCTGTTCCTGAAAGAGACCATTCAGGGAAAAAGGGGGATGGGGCAGAGGGAGATAAGATGCACAATATTTTTTACATAAACAAACCCCAGGCAATTTTCCAAAATGACCAGCTCTTCAGCCCTCTACCATCAAATCTCCCTTTCGGAATTGCACGATGGTAGCTCTCCCCCAGTCTAAACCACAGTGCTCGACCTCCTCAACTGCAGGACGACAAAGTGGAAGTAAACTGAAAATATACTTGGAAACATTTTTTGGTAAGCACTTTTTTCTGGTTTCACTCTCCAATTTCAGAAATGGAAGCAAGCAGACATCAGTTAAGATTTCCGAGACACCCACACGTTTCCATACCAGTCAGATCACAAAAGCAGTAGGTTTAAACAAGAATGACTTAAAAATAAACCAAACCTTATCAGTTGTGTTCCATGGAAGGAACCAACGTATACCTGGCGAGGAACGCCCTTTGAAAATCAGGTAAGAGCTTGACTCCGCTCTCAAAGGCGGAACTCTCGCCAAGGCTCTTCTCCACAGAAGCGAGATCCAGCACAAAGGGGTTAAACAGAGTTAACATCACTAAACCTAGAAATATTTTTGGTATCGTGTCCCCTCCCCTTTTCCCCCCGGACAGAAGGCCAGCACTGGGGACTGCAGAAAACAACTAGTCCCAAATGTTAAAGCAATTACAGTTAGAAATTCTTAGCTCTCTATACTGAACCAGGCTGCTTTAGAAAGCATTTTAACAATTAGGAATAATACAGTACAAAGTTACTGAGAAAAAAAGATGAACTATGACCTTTTTAGACTTTGAGGTACATTAACAGCAATCGGGTTATCAGTCTCCAGACCCTGGATGCAACCAGAGTTAAAAAACCATGCAACCTGCGCGACTGAATCCCACCAACGTACTTGGAAGACATCTCGTATATCCCTAACAGGCAGCCGCTTTCGACAGCGTCGCATGGGATTCAGCTTCGCCACACCGCTCCGACGGATTCCCAGCGTCGGTGATCCCTTAGCTGGTCTGAACTGAGCAAACTTTAAAAAAAATGAGTTCAGTATAAATAATTCACAAACTGTTTTGTGCAAATTTTTTTTTATTTCCACATTTATATCACAATGTGTCCACTTAAAGGACCAAATAGCAAAGTTGCTCCCTTCTGCATCCCAAGAACACAGAAGTCTAGTTACTGTACATTCACTAAGGCTCTTTGTTTTTGCAAATTGCGTTTATGATGGATATCCATAAGGCAAACAATATCTAAAGGAATGGTAACAAGTATATTTCCAGCATACAAACAGGCTTCCTTTTTCCCTCTCACAGTACAGTTACAAACTTGTAGCACCCTCATTACATTTAGATTCTAGAAAAGGTGGTTTTTCTTTTTTTTTTCTTTTTTTTAAATTTTTTTTTTCCTTTTTTCCTAGAAGTTTGCAGGAAGGGAAAAGGAGGAAAAATATTTGGCTGGTGGTGGTGGGATCAAAAATATCGTTAAACATCTAGTTTTTGCAGCATTTCTCAGAGACTGGATTTAAACTGAAACCAGACTAAAATATGTGGATGCCTATGGAATGTTGAGCTGAAGCTGGTCTCCCAGCCTGCAGTGCAACACCTGCTGTTTAAAACCCAATCTCCGTACCACATGACTTTAAAAAAAAAACCAACGCAATCATGTTCAGAGATGTGATACAAATAAAACTACAGTTTTTGCACATTGTCTCTCGGATATCTCACTGCCAAATAAAAACCCAAATCAAGTCAAATAAATAGATGCATATTTTGTTAAGGTAACTTCCACAATTTTCTCTGTACCTGCCTGTAATAAGATTCCGGCATTCAGAAAGTGCTGGAAATCCTCTTCACTTCTCGGGGACTAACACTTTTTTATAGCTGGCTCGCTATAGAGTTTTGAACTCAATTTATCAACCTTCGTATGCCTTCCTTTGCAATTGTTAGTAAACTGGTAGCAGCATTTCACAAAAGGAGAATTTAAAGGAAAGAGCTGTAAAGAACCAGCTCCCTCCCACCCTCTGCTCGTTGGGCCTGTTTGTCCAGGACAGGAGGCTTTCTCCATCTTTAAGTGGCATAGTGTCTGCCGTTTTTGCTAACTGCAGATGTAAAAGCATTTTTAGCAAAACTGTACTCAGTCTAGGCAGACGTAAGGCAGGATGTTCAATCTACCGTCATCCCCGTGCGGATCTAAGGATATGCACTGTGTCCAATCATACCAGTTACCCTGTGTGTCGTAACAACCGTTCACGCCTGGCCAGTTATGTTCGCGTATTCTGTCGAGGTCATCGCTTGTGACCTCGCGTGTGACCCCAGGCAAGTCTGTAGGTTTGCTGTTAGGAGCTAGAACGTGAGTCTTTCTAGCCTCTTTTCTAGTGCTTTCCTCCTGCTTTAAATATTCAGACATGAAGTAGTGAGCTCCTGGAGTCTGTACTCCTGACGAAGACAGCAAGCTACTCTGTCTGTTTAAATATGACTGAATGATTTCATTTCTGGATAATTCTTTCCAGTTCGTTTGTTCAAAGGGGCTTTGCAGGTTGGGCTTTTGCTCCTGCTTTTCCGTTTCTGTCCTGTGCTGTTCAGTAAGCGCAGGGATTTCTACCTGCAAAGGATCTTTCTGTGTTAAAGGTTTTATCTGTCCTGTCATGGGATCAAAAGTGAGTTTTCTCTCTTTTAATCTCACAGGTTTCACACCCCCTTCTGTCACGTGCCCATCCAAGTTGACTGTATAGTCTCTGGGTCGGTACCTTTTCTTCTTTTTACTATCGGAACCTGAAGCAGCATCGTCACTGTCCATTTTTGAAGCGTCCTGGGAAAAGCCCATGTGTGGCGTGAGAGATTCCCCAGGGTGGGCGCTGGTTTTGCAGCTGGGAGATGTGTGCTGTTGAAGTGTCCCTGCTGTGTGCCTGTGCTGGCTTTCCGAAGGTACCTGCTGCTCCTGCCAGTGCTGAGATACCTCAGTTACTGATGGCTGAGGGAACTCCAGTCTTTTCGCTGACATTGGAGGTGTCGATGGTTGCATCAAGGATGGTGGCGGTGATGGCACCTGTGCAGAATCTAAGAACTGAGACCTTTGAGATGGACTAGGCATCGAATCCTTTGGTGAGTACGTAGTATGCTGCCGAGCAAAAGTATCATGCCTAACGTTTCTAGGGCTAAACGAGGAACAGCGAGGACTCTTAGGTTGGTGCGGTCCTGTGGTTTCTTCCGATTTATCATGCTGCTGAAGCACTGCAGTCTTTAGTAACGAGGAAGTGCTTGAAGGTTTTACAAGTCCTGGAGAACTGGTGTGAGGTTTTACAGCGTTTACCGGGATCTTATTGTGTTTATCGTTTTCACTGAGTTCTGTCCTGCTGCTTTCAGGCCCTGCATGTAGATTTACGTCTACAGGACTAGGAAAATTTTCAGGACTACCTCCAATGCCATTTGTTGGAGGGGGCGAAGAGTTTTGTAATACTTCATGACTAGCTTTGGAGACTTTTGGGGGAGGAGGGCCCTGATGCCCGTCCCTGTGTTCACCTTTCCTTTTCCTATTTCCCAGTTTCTCTGGTTTTGGAGAATTTAGTTTCTGTATATCATTCCTGCTTTTCAATTCGCTGATTGGCTTTGATCCAGCCACAGCAGGAAGTTGCGCTTCTTGTTTGCAGTTGTGAGCACCACCATTTGCTGACCCAGGTGGATTCGGCAACCCTCTTGGCACTGGTTCATTCTGGGTTACAGGTTCTATCAACTTTTGCCAATTCCGCAACAATTTCTTGGCACGTTTGGCAAGTTCCTCATTGGACGTCTTCTTCCTCACCTCATTGATAAGCCTCCCAAGTCTTGTTTCCTATAAAGAAAGAAAAGTTGTTTTACAAACAGGTATCGTTCTAAACAAATTTCTTAAGGCAAATTTCTGCTTCGTAATGCTTACACTAAGAAATACCTAGTTAAAAACCATGAAAGACTGAAGTATTGAATTAATCTTTTTGGAAAGGATTAGTCCAGTTGGTCCAGGGCTCTGCCACGCAACATGAAACCTACCGTAGGTTTCAAGTCACCCTGTCTTTATTCCCTGGCTAAAGCACCAGAGCCATTAGCTGCGAAAAACATCAGAAAGGAATTCTTTAATTGGCACGAATCTTGAGAATAAAGGTGCAACCTCAGATTCGAGGGGAAATGCAGCACCCAAGGCAGAAAAGGTGCGTGTTTATCACCATGAAAGTGTAAGATCTGCAGAAAGAGGCAAGGCAAAAAAATCCCAGAATCTTCACCTGTTACAGTAATACGTTGACAATAAAAATCTCCGTTTCACAAACCTGACTAGCCAGGGTGCAACTCACATCCTACCTTCTTCCTCCATCTCTCCTCTCCCTTCACTCCCCAGTATCTCGAAAGGGTATGAAAGACCTCTTTAAACAAGCATTCCTACGGTGTCCCAAAGTGGTTTCGTAAGCGGAAGGAAGTGTTTGATTGTTCCCAAAGCACATTTGAAAACAAAGAACTGTTCCACGAGTCAATTACTTAAGAAAAGCACTTCAAAGGAAAACGGACCGGACTGAGAGAGAAATATGCGACATGTTGCAATACATACGTTGAAATACAGCTGGAGTAATAGTTAAGCAATAGTTAAAAGCAAGTAACACCAATGATTTCAATATAAAGACTGAAAAAAGTTTTATAATTTAGCCATAAAAACTTCCTTGGGCTCTGTTTGTAAAGTGGCCAGTGAGGCTGCAGCTGCTGTCCTACCTCATGCTTCAGCTTTTACCACACCTTAACTCACCAACTACATCAGGCGTTGAAACCTGCTTAACTGAATTCAAGATGAATTTTATAGATACAGAGTAACGATATTCCTATTTCAGATTCCCTGGTGCTCGGTCACCAAACATCTAAAAAAGTGACCAGTACTTCAGCAAGCAGAATGATATTGCCGAATGCCACAGAATTAATCAGCAGCAAGTAACGATTAGTTTAGCGCCCCACACAAACAGGAACTGTGCTGCGCAGAATACTGATCTGAATCCAGAAAGAATCACTGTGAACGCATTGAGATGTCAGAAGCGGCACGAGAGGGACAAAATAATATCTTAATTGTGAATCCTTTGCAATCGATCTATTGTTTCAAGAAAAGCTCTTATGGAAATTAGATAGGCAGAGAACGTCCTTTCATACACATAAAAATCAAGTGATGTTCAGAGGGTGACATACCTCAAGTGCCTCTTTGGTAATGGGATATTTCTCCAGGCTGGAGATCACTTCCAGCACTGCCACCATGTTATGGATCTGCAAGAAGGAAAACAAAGTCACTTCATGTTTCACGCACAGGTCTTAGTTATCAAATGTAAATTAAGACTTTCCACTTTATAATTGCTGGAAGCATTAATCACAAAATTGCTATCACACTGTCTGGCTTTAGGGAGCTGGTTCTTCAAAGAATAGGGACAAGGACACTTTACTGACCTAGTTGGAAACTGCAGGAGCTGTAACAAACACGCTCTTATGTAAAAGTAAAGGACACATTAGAAATAAAACCAGCGTGACTCAGTAGCAAAGTTCTGAGACCCCAAGTCAAGGCATCAGTTAATTGTCCTACAGCCTAATTGGGAAGAAGCTGTGGCTGCCCCATCCCTGGAGGTGTTCAAGGCCAGGCTGGACGGGGCTTGGAGCAACCTGGGCTGGTGGGAGGTGTCCCTGCCCAGGGCAGGGGGTGGAACTGGATGATCTTCAAGATCCCTTCCAACCCAAACCAGTCTATGGTTCATAGAAACATAAGTGCCAAGCGGACCAAGAAGAGCAACGAGTCAAATGAGAAATCCTGCTTTTATTCCTTTAAGCACTGCTTTAGATTTACACAAGTCACCGTTCCACAATTCTGTTCAAAATATTGATGCTTCCTGTAGCTGCACACCAAGAGTCTAAAATCCCAGGTATAAACTCCTCCGAGCGTGAAAGCAGAGCTGAAGCAAGCGCTGTGCCCAGTAGGTGTCCTCAGACCATCGCCCAGCACCGCAGGCACCAGGAGAAGCAGCCGCCTTCCAAACACCACAATCCACCACAATCGCTCCAGAACTCTTTCCCAAGAAGTGAGATGGTGCGAAGTTACTGTGGAAATTCACATCACATTAGCAAAGAGCGAAGCAGATTTTCTGATGGGCTTCACTGCAACATTTCTGCACGCGTGAGTAAGTGCCACACAAAAGAGGTTCCCACAATCTGCAGATGTTAAGCACAAGTGTGATTTTAATAATTTCTATGAGAAACCCCAGACTACAGAGATCCGCATTTCGATTACCTGATGTCAAAAGCCCCAAAACCTGGAATTTCTAATTCACCTTTGTAGATAGATTTAAAAGATAAGCAAAGGAGAACTTGAATCACAGTGTCATTTATTGCTTAATTGCATTTGTGACTCAACTGGACATGAACTGCATCTGAAAAAAATCTCGCAGCAAGAACCTCTGCAGGGATCCCACGTTCTCCTAACGTCTTAGCAGCAGCATAATCAGGTAGCCCTGCCGTCCCAGCCACACACTCCGCTGCAAGATTCTTCGTTTTAACAAGACTGCAAGTTTGTAAGAATTAGCTTTTTCAAGTCAATTCTACCCTTCTGTTAAGATACAGCACGAGAATCGGGAGCCAAAGTCTCTTTCTTTTCAGAAAATCTTGTGCATAGACAATGTCTTTTCCACCATAGCAGGACTGCTTCACGTTGGAGATACGTGGATAAAGCCGTCAGCAATGAAACACTTTGCCTGATTTTTCGATTTGCTTTTATCAAACTTATGTTTAAAATCTATAGGCTTTGAATGATTACAACTCTTACAGGTTATAAAACCAACTTCAGACTAAAGATGAACTAGTTTGTCAAGGTCTCTTCTTCACTGAACTACAATGCCTCCACAGATATTTAAAGCCCATCCACAGATATTTAAAGCCCCACCACCCCATCAGGTCTGGTAAAACTCCGCTTAAGCTTTAAAGTGGCAATAGCACGTATTTTGACATATTTTAGTTCTTACTATTTCACTTCAGTGCACTGGCTTTCTTACCTGTTGTGATCCTTGCACCTCCCTCAGTGCCCAGGAAGGATGATTTAGCACCACAGTTTAAGTAATACATAACACCAGGGTTGGTTTGGGTTTTTTTTTCAGATTCTAGAACCAGAGCACTTAGAATAGCTAATGCTCAATTCTGGGAGTTTCCAGACAAACATTTTTAGACTTGCAAAACATGATACTCTCCTTCCCAACACATATTTTAGAGTATGAATTACCAGGGTGCAGAAAGGCTCTGTGTATTGCACACACCAATAATTGGTACAATTATTTTTGCAGTTACTGGTAATCCCCAAATATTTGTTATCTAAATGACAAACTGATGGCAAAAAAGGATCCTCCGTCTATCAAAAGGTCAAGATGCAGAAACTGATACGCTCATGTATATACACACCTACAGGGAATTTCCAGTAACAGCTTTGCCTTCGGTTCAGTATACCCAAACACACATCTGTGGATGCCCCCGAACGCGAGATCGCCTACCAGGGAGCAGGTCTACAGCAGGACTGACAGACTGTTACTTCATTCCCTCCTTTGAGGGACACATGGTGCCAATTACAGGCAGCGAAAGCAGCCTTGCACCGCTGAGTCTGTGCTGATCGCTCAACTTCTGGTAACACACAGAACACCCATTTCAGATTCTTCACACATTTGTATCCAATTGAAAACATGCCCTCGCACTGAAGCAATCGCTGCAAGGAGCACGAAGGCTCACGCTCGGATCAACTGCAAGAAGCTCCTCTCATTTTCCCTTCTTTCTGACCTGCAGGGAAGCATGGTTCTTAAAAAAAAATTAAAAATATAAAATGTTCAGGCAGGTTCAACAACTGCTCCACCCTTCCCCTGTAGTTTTGTGTAGTTTTCTTAGAATGCTTCACCCAAACTGCCATAAAGAGAAGCTTATAATAAAAATCACATTCACTTATTTCAAAATAATATAGACTATGAAATTTCTTGTGGTATAGTTAAACACTATGATGAAAACCAGATGATCTCCCCAAAATGCCTCAAGTATTATCTATTCAATGTGAAGACACCTATTTCGATAACAGCAGCACACCAGTATCTTTACCTTAAACCATCTGTTACTGGCTTAAAAGAATTAACATATTGTCACATAACTGACATGAGACTGAAGTTACAAAACCTAGCAGGACATCATCCTACTTTGAGCAGCACCAGAAATGATAATTTATTAACACAAGCTGCTATTAAAAATGCTGGTTGGCTACACGGCAGATAGGCAAAGTAACGTGACGCAGAGTGGGACGGGAGCTGGGCAGCCTTGCTCTCTTCAGGCGCTGGTCAAGAGTACAATTGCCTAAGTCAGCGTCTCAGGAACTTGCATATCCTTTTGGTTTCTATTTGCCTTTGTCTACTTACACTGCAACCCGTTACTACCACCCCAAAACAAGAACTTCCATGAAGCAACCCCAGGACCTCACAGAAAACAGCTAAGAATAATTTATACGGCATTTGAAATTATCCCATGCTATTCCCGTGTTGTGAAGATTGACTGGCACACAGACTAATTCACTCGAAAGTTTACTGGAGAACATCTGCTTTGAGTCATCTACGATAATCCTTTCCAGCCAACCCTAATGACAGTCACAAAAAACAAATCTTATTTATTCCATGCAAGTCTCCTTAAGTCATTCAGCGATACTCTGGAGCTTACTACTGGTATCTGAGATCTCTTCCAAGTTAAGCACTAAATGTTTTTATTACAGCCTCAGACAAAAGCACGGGTTTCTGAACTCTCTGGAAAAGATCAAGCAGCTTAATTTCCCTTTTTTAACTGCCATCTTAATCCTATTTTAGCTTTTATAAATGGAGAACAATTCAGTAACTAACTTCAGGGTAAGTGCTACGCAGCAGTCTAAAAGGATAAAAAGCGTGCTCGGGTTTGGGAAGTTTAACGTACAGCGCTCTCTGCCACCTCCAATTCCAGTCTCCTTCACGGGCAGACTGGACACAGCAGCAAACTCAGCATCGGCGCGTGAGCTGGCATCACCGTTTCCATGTGCCCGGGGCACGGGAGGGCTAGGATGTGTTTATGTTGGACTGGCACACTCAGATGTTATGTTTTGCTTCTCTTCCTCCATCTACAGACCAGTCCAGACACAAAACACAACAGGAGTACCAGTGGAACACCTTCCTTGCTTCCTCGGGACTGCCTCGAGGCACCGCACAACCTGCATCTCCCTCCACTGCTGCCGAAGAAACAGATGTTACAGAAACATTCATTTGACTAAAGTAATTTTGGGAGTTTTTTGTTTGTTTGCTTTTTTTAAGTGTTTCACAGGGATATTTTCTAAAGATCTTTGCGTGTATGACTAAACCATGATAGGTGACAAACCAGAGCTGAGTTAGCAACCATGATGTTGCTGAGACAATTAGTTCTACAGGCCCAGAGTAGGAGAAGTTACACAAAACCCGAGCGCTAGGTGCACAATTACAAAAAAAATTGCAGTGAAACTGTTAATCTAGATTCCTGTCCTACTGGATTCTGGCTAGAAAGGCTCTTTTTAATTACTTGCATAAAGTTCACCTAACAGCACTAAAAGGCATCTTTTGGCAGAGTATCATCATCCACATGGGTCACGTTAGTACCTGTAAAAGTTTCTAACGGGTATTTACACGGGGTCTGGCATGTCTACAGTCCCTGCTCACTGAAACTTTTCCAAACCCAAAGCGTAACGCTATGATCCCCCTGAAATCACAGGCTGTAATAATGGATAATCTGACTCCACCGTAAGAATTTTGACCCAGACGATACAGATATACCAGAGGACACTGGCTTTGGGAGAACGTATTTGTCATCATACTTCAACTTACTTCCTCAGAATATGCTAAAAATACTCAGTATTTTGCTAGTTTCAGAGAAAGTACTTTTGTAACATTTTCCCACCTGTAGCATTAAAGCAATTTACAAGAGCAAGCAGAGAAGTGGACTCACTGTGGAAGACTTCACAGATCTTTCTATCTTCCCTACAGGTACAAATGCAGATCTCTATTGCCATGTTGGTGTTTTCTGCTGGCAGTGAATATCAGAAACGCAGTGTGGTCTATACAGAAGTCCATTTGTACAGTTTGTACCATTTTTTATTGTCTTCCCCCCCTCTGAGGGACAGCAGCATTTTATTGGGTAGTTATAAACACAGTCATATATCTATGGGCCATGTATATCCTTAGGTAGTGCGAGATAAGGTTTGAGAAAATCCCGGGTTCAAGGTCAACATTGCTGAAGTTGCCAGGAAGGCAGAACCCATTCAGAAGGAGGTACAGCAACAGCAACAGCCCCGCCAGCAACCTCACCCGCTCGCATTTATTTTCCTCCAAGTGGCGCAGTGATTACCTGCATCTAAGCACCAATTCCTACCCCAGACTGGGATGTCGGATCAGTATCAGATCTTGCCCCCAGCACTGCGTTTGTGTAAGAGCTACTTCATTGCATAATAATCTGAAACACGGAATAAGAAGTAAGAAGAGAAAAGTTGCTATTCATAGTAGGCTTTATTTAAGTGCAGCAATGGAAATACAGTAGTATAGTGTTTATTTAGCACTTCATATAGGACGCATTAGATACCAGACACTAATGATACATATCATGAACAGTAAACTATAATGTCATTTTTTTTTCCCCCCAAAGATACAGACCAAACACACAAAGTTAGAATTCAGGTTACAACCTGCTGGTATTTAGTTCAGTTCCCTTGCAACTGATCTATTAACAGTTTCCCCTACCCGCAATGTGACATGATGTTGTCTAAAGATAGGGTAACACGAGATACTACTCACAGAAACGACATACCAAAAGGATGACCATGTACTACTTTGTTCATAATTATTGAAAACGTCTGAAAGTCAGTTTGCTAAGTGGAGTTCAAGTATTCAGCAGTACACAAGACAGTCTTACAGGTGGACGGGAGTTTTCTAATAGTATTTAAGTGGATCTTTAAACATGAAGGAATCAATGATTTGGCTTTAAAGTCATCCACTGAGAGCATCTTCTACGACAGAGAAAGTCGCTTGGAGTCCATGCTTTGACAACCCATCAGGAATTTGTGCTGCAAAACAACAGGTAGAAGAATGCTCCTTGACTACCAAGAACAGTCAAAAAAGTGACTAGGCACAGCAAGCGCTTGTAAGGATATCCTTACCTCTGGATTGAAAATTTCCAGGTCTAATTTAAAGAGTCAAAACAATTTGCATATATTTTATTTTTACTTAGGCTTTATTTAGTGGTAACGTAACATCATCCAGGTACGTTCCCGCAGACACTTTACAAAGCCAGCATCATCAAACAGGAGTAAGGTCAGATTCCAACAAAATACCGCATTGCGAAGAAATCAGCAGACCTGAAATGTTTCACTTGAGCGAGACAATGGTTTCGCCCTGTTACCCTTTGGCAGTCTGTACACACGTCAGTAAGGTGTAGAGAGACTAGAGCAGCCAAAAGATTAAGAGGAGTTTGCCAGCAGGAACCACAGTTTGCCCCGGCCGTTACAAACAGCCTTCAGACAAATCCATAGCAGTTGGCAAGTGCCATAAGCACTCTAGCTCTTCTCTACACCGTCCACTCCAAAGGGGACGTCTAACCCCGGCAGAAGCCCTCAAGTCTGGCCTAGACGTAGCAGGAAAACACATCACGCAAGGCAGGGAAACCACCCAATGAAAGGAGTATCCATCGGCGGAGTCATTCAGAAAGTGAGATATAAGAGGCAGTAAAATAGAGATTATGGAGACAAGACGCACACCCAGACATAATGAGGTCACAGAAGAGCAGTGGCACATTGGGGGAAGTCTTCCTGCTCTACAGAAAGAGGTCTTTAAGGCAAATAGAAAACAATCAACAGTATAACACTCTTCTCCATTCATATTTATTAGCTGATAATTGGAAGACATTGCTACAGAGAGGAGTAATTGTCAGCTTAACATTCACTAAACATTTTGTACAATATCATAAGAATTGTACCTGGAGTGCCCACCCTTCAGTTGTACATGAAACGTAGAAGACTCACTGCAACATGACACCTCCCCCCCCCAAAACCCCCAAACCACCAGACCATGAAGTTGGGCAAAACTTTTCTGGGGAACAAATCTATCAGCCGGATTTAAAAAGCCCAGCAGTTGAAGTGAAGGTTAGTTACATGAAATACTACTGAACTGGAAAGACAGGTGTGGCCCAAATTCAAGAAAAGGGAACAGAGTAAGAGGAGTGGGTCCTGCGGACCACAAACCCCGGCAGTCATCGTCACAGCGGGGCAGAACACGGACTCAATGGTATTTACTACGGCATGCTGCAAGCAAGAGAATTTTAGTCTTGTTCTTCACTCAACACTATACTGATAAGGAACGGCATAGGAACCAAATTCAGCTGGAATTACACGTTCATCCCAAGGCATCACAGTTCAAGAAGAACATACACAATGAGGAGTTCAGAGGTGAGCAGTGATAAGAGGTTTTGAAAACATAGTTAATAAGAAAAAGTTTAAGTACTCAGTTCACACAGTATTAAAAGAAAAAAAGGGAGGAGACAGACACACAAAGCTTCAAATAAGCCTTCCTATGCATTATTAGTCATAATAAAGAAAATGGTGATCAACTGTTTTCACGCTCACTGGCCTAATTTGCAACAAGACAAATACTGATTACATATTAGGAATTACCAGAGCACCACCAATGCACTCAAACGAGCTCTCAAATGGTTTCCATAGCCACTACAGAGGTTTAAGAACAGATCAGACAAATCTGGAAGGAGTCGTTTTATACAGGTGATGCTACTTCAGTGAAGGTGATGGACCACGTAGCCTCCTGAAGTCCCTTCCAGCCACACACCCCCATGATGCACACCCGGGGAACAGATACTGAACAGCAAGTAGTAGAAACCCACTGAAACACCCATTTCTACCTAGACGCAAAATAGTAATTCTAATTTCTGTCCTCTCAAAGAGATACATACAGGTAATTATATGAAGCAGTTTGTATTATGAAGGACCTACAAAATGCAACACTTTGAAATTCGCTGTCCCACCACGGCGGGCAGGCTCAGCAGCCCACACAGCGCCCCGAGTGAACGTCACCCCACAAATGCCCAAGGCTGTCCCGGCCTCCGCAGGCAGCTCGTCACCCCTCGGGCTCTGTAGTCACTTTGTATCACCATTTCAGCCACCTGATGCTTACCCCTCTGCATCTCAACACCTGAGCACATTCCTAACACAGCACGGTCCTGCCAAAACAAAGTGTAATAAACTGAGAATAACCACGGAAACTATTAGGTTTGACCAGCCCTATACACCATTGCCTTCTGGTATAAATACTACCCATGGCACGGCCAGCTACAAGCGTGTTTAACGTTTAGTGGAACAACGTAGCATGTCTTACAGTACGAGACTTGTCAAGTGTTGAGCCACACAACCAAAGAGTATGAAATAATGCAGCGTGTCCCCCCTCCAGGTGCAGCAAATGCTACAGATTATTTCAGCACAATAAATAACAGCCATAGAACACATCACTAACACACAAGCCCTAAAAACCCAATCACTACATTGGTCCTAAGGGCATCTAATCATGATACAGTTTCATTGTATACATGACAACTACTTCTCCTCCTCTTCCACCTGTACAGAAACGTTAACTACATACACCTTGGTAGTTACTATTTATTATAAGCCATGAACTGATGTCCAAAATTACTGCTTAAAAATTTAGACAACCATAAAATGAGATCGCTGTGGGAAGTCACAGGAATGACTGGTCCTACTTCAACAAGAGAGAGAAACTCAAAGTTTGTCGATTATTCAGGCAGAATAATACAGAGTATACAGAAAACTCAGCCTTAAGATGCGCCCCTTTTGATTTATCTTGGTGCTTTCCATGGTAAGGAGATACCCACGCCCTCAGCCTGCACTTTGATGGCAGTTATTCAGGGAAGCAAGAAGCCAACGCTGAGCGTTAATGCAGAAGAGGCGGGTGCTGGCGGCGCACAGCAGCACTCCTGAACTCCCTGTTACTCTCCACCTGCCTCATGGTGAGAGCAAAGTCAGACACCGAACCAGATTATGAGAATGTCCGTTAAAGGCATCGCCTGGACAGAATCATTCTGCAATCACCTGCTTAATCTTAATGCACTCCAGAGAACTAGTGGAGATTTAAAATTATGCAACACGCATTTAAGGACTTGATGAGAACAGCTTCAAAGGGTCAAGAGCTTTCTGAAGTTCTTAAATATTATGTTACCCATCACATGGAATATCTACCCAGAGCTGTTAACACAAAGCAGTTTATATCTGAGTGTAATACAAGAAAAGCCCTACTAAAGTCACCACAATATAGACTCGTCACTCTTTTCTTAAAAATAAAACCATCTATCACCACATTTGTGTACTTTTATATGCAGCAGGACAACTTTTTTCAAAACACTGGGAAGCTTCTCCCCTGATTCCTTAAACGATAAAGGAGGCTAAGGTGAGAGCCTGTTAAATACACTGCATTGTGGAATTTATTAATTCATCACACAGATAGTGGAATAAATTTCCCCATCTCCTAGCATTATTGCTCAGCAAATTCTAGATAAAAATGCTGCTGCCGGTCACCCATTTCCAAACACCTCCATTCTCTGAAGACTGTGCAGGTCCTCAGGCGAACATAACCTGTCCAAAGCGATGACCCCCCAGTAATCAGTTGAGAATGCTCGGCCATTCCATTCAGTGGCACAATCATCAGTAGCTACTTAGAAACAAAATGAGTTTTCTTTGGCTGGAAAAAAATATCTTCCCCCAGAGGACCATAAGTAAACCCCCTTTCATCTCGGGGCATCTCAGGGCTTACAAGTTGGAGGGCTATTTTACTTTTAAGATCAGTCCCAGTGTGATCTTGACAGGACAAAAAAAATCCAGTACCCCATCAGCATTTTATTTATATTTAAACACAGAACGCTCAGGAAGCTGCAACCTGGTGCTAGTTATTTCTCATCTAGTAGCGCAAAACTTGATGATTTCCACTTAAGAATGCCCCACTGATGCTGAAGCCCCTTGGCAGCCTGTCTTAAGAAGGCCAATGAAGAAAATGCTACACAAAGTGAAAATTCATATTTTGATAGACTAAAACTCTTACACACGTGACAACAGAGACAGTTTTCACGATGGAGGCAGATTCTTAACCAGTGTGCTCACCCCCTAAGCACACGCAGGCACCCCACCTGGGCAAACACATTTGAAACGTCACCTCTTGCATCTTCTTCTCTTCCATCTCACTACGCTCAGCTCTATTCAAGAACCAACTGTAGTTTCCCCAAGGATAAACTATAATATTGAGGTGTACGTTTTCAGGATGGTAACTTCTGTAGGGACCCAAATGTTCCTCCCCACGCAATGAATTCACGCAGCACGCAGTGTTGCACACTGACCACGCCACTCAGCTCAAAGAGCGCCGCTTAAGGGACAGCTCGAGCTACAGAAACTCAGAGCTGGTTGTAGATGCGCTGGAAGTTTGTTTGCCGAAGACAAGTTATGAACGTGCATCGCTACCCTGGGAAAAAAACCAACATGTTCCTCTACCTTCAGAAGTTCATCACTCCTTAAAAAAAAAAAAAAAGAATAAATCAGTTTAGACCTGCAGTATAATCATGATACTCGGCAAGCCGATTCTGCATGAAAACAGCGTGTGAGAAAGCAGCTCCACAGAAGTGCTGGCTGTCACTCTTAGACAAGACTTCCACCTCTGCACAATCATCTTTACAGCGCAAAGTTTCAAAATACACCCAGTTGAGTACGTTGCTGAATGCTACAGACAGACTTGGACGTAGGATTCCTCTCCTCCCCAACTGCTATGTTAGAAAACCACTTTGTTCAGTAAAACAGAACTAATTACGTTTTACTTCCAGTGATTCCTCAATAGAAATTTCTACCACCGACTGTTTGGACATGCTGAAAATTGTATACTTTGATATTAACAATCACACTTCAGCACGCACCGCTGCCCCTTGAAAGCCATGCCCCAGAAAACACTGACACGCTGTTAAGTTTAGCAGATTGCACCTCAAATTAAAGCAATTTGCTGGCACTTAAATATTGTTCCAAACACTGAAAGCATGAATTACCTGGAGAAAGAATAATTTAGCTGTTACAATACTCAATAAACAAACCTACACTTTACATTAAACTGAATGGGATGTACTTACCTTTACCTTAAATATTCCTTTGAAGACCAAGCGCGTAAGTGGGGCCACATCATACCGTATGTTACACAGACCAAAAAGTCTATTTGAAGTTATCACCAAGCACAAAATGGGTGAGTCGAGATAGCAGTAAAGCGTTATCAGCCAAAACAGATGTGGGGTTTTTTCAATTTATAAAAACTATACTGACATTAATTTTAAGTCTAAATCTAATATAGTGGAGTAACTATGCCTTAAAAGAAGTGCTTCTTAATTAACACCAAATTTCCCCAGTAGGCAGAATCCATTCCTTCTTTCCCTGCTCTGAAACTTTTGTGGTTCCTGAAAAAAACCCAACCCAACCTTCTACTTGTCAACTGCAGCAGCTCCTTGAAGAAACTGGAAAAGGCTCTTCCCTCCCAGAATACTGGGAGAAAAACCTTCAGCTGCTCTGAATCTACTTTGATCAGGATCCAAAGGTGCCAGAGTGACAGCACTGTTGTGCCAAAAACCCTGAAGAGGCAACAACCCACACCTTACGTTCTGCTAAACTGGGCTCACCCACAACTTATTGTACAAAACCCTAACAAATGACAAACTGGAGCTTCTGTCCTTGGTCCGGCCTTCTGAAACACAGGCTCAGCTGAAGGTATTCCTATTTTCTAAGACGCAGATTGGGTCCCTCCCCACTCAGGAGCTTCTGACAGCATGTATTTTCCCTCCCGCCCGTGCCGGTGCCAGGCTGCAGTGCGTCGGCAGCAGGACCCGATCCAGCTGCACCCCGTGGCCATCCCAGCCCAGCTCCAGCCCTGCCAGGACCCCGCGCTCAGCTGCCTCAGCTCAGTGCTTTCTTGGGTTAATTGTGTGCCAACCTGCACCGAAAGGTCTTAGCGCAGGGTCCCGGGTGCACCAGCGGCTGCAGGAGCACAGCTGCCCTGACTCAGGAACTCGGGAAACTGCAGCCTTGGGTTCTCTGCTGCCAGGGAAGTTTGTCGTAGCATCTCTCTCCTGGAAGGATGCGCACCTTATACATCAGCTGTCTTTTCCAGGCTGTGGTTCGTGGTGACTGTCAGAGAGCATTCCTGATGGTTATTCTACCTACAGAACGTTGGTTCTTCCATTCAATAAACTGCTTCACAGTTACATCAAGAAAAACGTGTTAGATAGTTACCTCCCTCCCAGCGCTTCCTCCCTCCAGCCTCTGAGCCATCCAAGTGCTCATTTCTCAGCGAGGGTCCGTGTGTGCAGCCAGCTACTTTCCGCAAAGTTTTATCATTTGGATTTGAAAAGCCTGACCCCCTTTAACGAAACAACCTGACAAAGCGAGAGGCGCCTGGCTGGAGAGTGCTGCTCTCCAACAGCTTGAGCTTGTGCCGCTTGGGGCTGCCGTCACCTCTCCTCGCCACCCACGCTGCCCCAGCTGCCGCTCTGTGCCACGACTGCCACCTCCCTGCACCACGAGGAGCCGGGGCAGGAGAAGAGGCCCCAGATGAGCCCCCTTCAGGCAGGACTCGGCCCGGTGAGTCCCTGGGCTGGCCTGGCGCGGGGTCACCAGACAGCCCGTGCCAGCGCAAGGGAGGGAGCAGGAACGTAGGGAAGCAGACGGGGACACCGGCAGGTTCAGCTGGTGTAAGCATGCGAGTTTAAGCCAAGTCAATTTTTGATTATTTGGAGGCACACAGCCTTTAGCGTAAGGTGGTTTACTCTCGAGTTACAAGGCTCACTGCTCAGGAGCATCCTCCTGGATATCCATGGTGTTTCCCAGCGTTTATGCCAGGAACACGTGCCGAGCCCTTGCATTACTGCATGGCAGCAAGCGCAGGGTACGATTCCAGACATCTCTGAACCACACACAAGGGACAGTGACAATAAAGCCTCTACAAGTGAAACCTGACCACGAGGCATCCACTCTCATCTCAGCACACAGACAAGTGAACTTTTCCAGGTAACGCATCCCTCTTTCCCACGAGGCCCCAAGGCAGCAGGGAAGCACAAGGAAGCAAATGACACTCCACTTTTCAGCTTCTGGACTTATTTAAACAATTTAGTACCCAATTCTGCTGCCACACCTGTGCCAGTACTATTAGCGATGTACCAGAAGTTTTATCAGGTAATGGAGCTACATCAAGAACTACCTCGGGGAAAAAAATAGTACTATCTTCTCTTTTTTAAACCCTGATCAATTCCACAGTTCAGTTCGCCACACGATCCTGTACCAGCACACATCAAATGGGTGTGTGTAACAGGAATAAGAAGTGGGTGTTATTTAAATTGTCACTGCTGCTGAAACAAACACTCAAATTACAGCTTAAGAGCAAATGACTACTGCCCTCATCACTGCAACCTGGGGAGTTTCAAGGAATTAACAATAGAAAGGCAACTTGGCATTCCGCTCGCTTTGACCCCTCAGCCCAAACTCCCTGCTACTTTTGTTTGCTCAGATTTTGTCTTGGCAGCCTCCAACTTTCTAATGGTCTCGTTACTGCAAGGGGTACTGTGCAAACACAAAGTTTTTAACCACCTCCAAAAGTTACAGTATTACCACCAATAACAAACCAGCCAGGACTATACAAGCGACTAACCAGACAAGTGCTAACTGGGACTAGTTAGACTCAGTAGCTATACCTGTGTAAGCGTCACAGGCGCTGTTGGAACACGCCTCCACCGAGCAAAAAAGCTATTTTAGAAAGAGGTGGGCAGGAAAGCTGCAAAGCCAAGGCCAAGAAAGCAACTACACCACCACCCTCAGTCAGGTGAATTCAAGTGAATCCAGGTGTTTACAACACAGAACATCAAAAAAAGCAGTCATCCTCACTTAAGGTTATTTAAAATTATGAAGAAGCTGAATACAATTGGACTTGCGACATCAGGTCCAAATCTTTATCTGGAAGCCAGGGCTGAGACGAGAACGACACTCCAGACCCTGCACATTAGGAAACGCCACAACCACCCGCAGGTTTTGCTGCACACCTGAAACACAATCCCCTGCCTTGATGCACAAAATGCTACTTGAAACAAGACGAGCTACAATAAGGAAATACACAAACCCGGTGAGCGGTACAACAGGTCCCAGCCCCTCCGCACGCTGCAGCTTCCTCAAAACTGATAAGCTCATTAAGGCCTCACAGAAAAGGATAAAGCTAAAGCAAAAGCCATGCCTAGGCTACTTTCGCCCACACGTAACACTTCCCTGCGTCCAGAGAAATCCCCAAGACCCTCCCGAAGTGAACCATCGTCCCTCCTCTGCTCTTGACATTCACAGCAGTGGCTGGCACCTTCTTCCCCCCTTTTTAAACTCAATTCTAGAAAGCATGTTTATCACCAACGATAGATAGAGGCTTTTCTTTCCAGGACTCTGGTAAAGCAATCAATACAGAAAGCAGCCGTGGAAGCATCTTTAACCATGGAACTCATGTGTCAACTGGAAGATCACCCCAGGCCGATGCACTACTTAACATATTACAACACACGGACCGATTTATTATTAATAATTCGGATCACGGACCTCTCCTGAAGGTCTGAGCATCGAGGCCAACTGAGACACTGCATGAATGGCAGCCTGATTCACTATCAACTCCAAGCACACAGCGAGCATATAATGGGTTGTTACTCAAACCAAAGCTGGGTTTGCACCACAGAGTGGTATTAATGGCAAATAATTAAATTATTGTCTAATATTTAAAGTCAGGAAAAGATCGCTACATATTCAGGATGAGGAACCATTTAATTGCAAGCACAATTCTAACAGCCAGTTGGAAACAACAGGCTTTCCCACAGAGCAAAAACTAACAGATCTCATTATTCCTGACACCAGGTAATAAATTCCCTGGAGAGCAGCGAGCACAATTTAACAAGGCGAAGGTGTTCTGCTTGGTGGAAGAGGTGGTTTCTCTGCACGCTGAGCCCGAAGGGAAAATCGTTGCTTCTACGAGAACTGAGGAATATCTCCCCCGTAAGACCTCACCCAACCGCTACAGTGAGGTTTCGGACACTCTTCTCCAGTTACTGTTTCTGCACAGTTCTTCCAGGGAAAGGATTTTTCCTGCAAGAACATCACATCACCCGTCATTGTGGGTGATACCACTAAACTCATGCTTTCCTCCAACATGAGTGTTGGTACGGCCTCGCTAACGCATAAGCCTTGGAAGGAAACTGATGTTGATAGTTAGTGTTTAAGTCATGCAGCAGAAGTAGTTTGCCCATATGTTTTTTCAAGGGGAAAAGGCTGAATAAATGAAGACATAATACCAGACATCCCGGGTGGCTTCCAAGATGATGTAATTTTTTAAAAATAGCTTATTTCTTATAGGTCTCCTTTGAAATAGAGGTTACCCATGTAAATTCTGAACTAAGTGTGTGAAACTAAGTTATAAATATATTCCGCAGCAATTACTAGAAGAGGTCTCAAGTGCTAAATACATGTGTACAATTAAAACATTGCTCCTGAGTCAGCACGGCTTTACGTAGCAGCTAAAACAAAGACGAACAATGAGCACAGAAGATTATTTCTCAAAGCAAGCAGGTTCTGAAAACTTGGGGAAAAGATTATTTTGATCAGTTCGACCCAGCACAGGTAGGGAAACTTAGCTCTCTTTTTTTTTTTTTTCCAAGTTTAAGGCAGGACCTCAGAGTTAACCAAGATTTGTATATACCACAAAGACCTTTACTGGAACAAATATCCACACCGGAGAAACAGCTTGTATTAGAGAACATATCCGTGAAGCTTAAATTTACAACACCCCACAGTAAAGCACTATTACAGAGAACCACATCCTCCTCTTCAGCCTCACAAAACTGGGCTCTTTTTTTTTTTTTTGCACACCTGACAATATTAGCGCAGGTTTCACCCTCTCCAGAAACACGCACATACACACACCGACAATTATATTGAAGAGCCTGAATGAAATCCAGGCCTCAAAGCTTGACTTTCTCAGTAAACAAGGAAGTCAATCACAATAACGAATACTGTAAGTTTGAATGCAACCCCTTCTTTTAGGAGAAGACTCTAAAAGCCAGAAGAAAGTAGCCAGAGTTTTCTGTGAGTGCCCGCAAGTGCGGCAGCTCATAACCGCATTGACTTCTTCCTGCGGGAAAACAGCAGAACAGTTTCTTATACTTTTACACTGGTGCCCAAGTGCAACTAAATTCAGAATCTGCTTTTAAGTGTGTTCAAAATTCAAGTTTTTCTTCCCTTTGTGAAAATGGCGTGACAGGTAGTTTTTTTCTCAATTGTTTACCATGTATTCTATGTGCTTTGGAGAAGGAAGTCAGAGAGTTAAGCCTGCACAATGGGTCTCAACTACACCACCTCTGCTCTCCTTCGAAGAAAAGGTTAAAATGGAAGACAGCCCCCTGCCTACAGGCATTTCTAAACAATGGGCTGATTTTTCTGCCACCAATTATTGCCCTGGATAAGTATCAAGTATGTAGAATTATAATTTAACATACATTACTCTTCAGCTTATGGGGCTACTGACCTGTTGGAAGCTCAGCAGAGCTACTGGCCGATGCTCTGACTCCCCCTTGCAGACAGCTGCCTGGTTATTTCTGGTCCCCCTCATCACAACCAAACTGCAAGCGCATTCGCAGCGTAATGTAACATTAACGTATGGAGGAAGGGAAAAGTATCCACCACAACACGTATTTCTCGGCTGCTTCATTCCGCACAGCCACTGCGTTGTAGAAAGTAACACCAGAATTAGGGTAACCATTGCTGCTGACAGTTTTGAAGTCAAAAGAAACCAAAAATCTGTTAGAATTTTATTAAACTAGGTTGACACTCGGTCTAACGTAAAGTGAAAAATTTGCAGCCACAAAAAGAGAAGCCAGAGCAAACAAAATTCATGGAGTGTACTAACTGACATTTCAGCAAGATCCACATTAAAGTACTGCAAACTCAAACAACTTTGACATTTAAAAGCCCACAATTACCATTATAATTCGTTACTGTTACTCGAACATGTAATATTGCAGCTGGTGACAAATGCACATCACAGGGGATTGCTAAAGAAGAGTGATTTTTCTTCAGTTTTCGTGTCACACGCAGGCCACTCCGGAACGTTTCCAAACGGCAATAACTTTATTAGCTACTTTAAGACTTCAATACAGGTCTATTACAGAAAATCACTTGTTCAGACAGCAGCAGGTATGACTTTAATAGAACCAAAATAGCATTTCACATACTCAGCCTCCTGGAACAACACACACGCACACACGTTCAGCCTGACGCACCCACAGCTGCCCCCACAAACTGCAGACGGCCGAGGCAAACCCACCTTTGCATCCTGCTGGCCTGACTGTTGCTCTAAGATTCACAAACCGGACAGATTGCAGGCCCTGCAGTCCCCTCACAGTAATAAACACCTAAGCGGAGAACTGCTTTAACGTGCCAAAAAAACCCTTAAAAGGAGTAAATGATACTTTGGATAACCGCCACTCAAACGTTAAGGCCACTTACAGGTAAAATATACGCCGACTTCTACGCTTGTACTACATCCCAGAAGGAGCAGATAAGCTCATTAGCGCACTGCAGGAAAGGATAACAGCGAAGACCGAGGCTGCCCGGTGCTGGAGCAGCTCCAGAGCCCCAAAGCCACCGTCGAAGTCCTCCCGGTGTCCCCGGAGCCCGGGGTACCCCACGGTACCCCACGGCCGCGGCGGGAGGCGGCCGCAGGGGCCGAGGAACAGGTGGGCGCCCCGGAAGGTCCCGGCGAGCCGCGGCGGAGCCCGGCCCAGAGCCCCCTGCAGGCCGCGCCCGAGCCGCGGCCTGGCGTGGGGAGGCCGCCGGGCCGCACGCCGCATGGCCGGGCAGCGCCGGCCGGGCCCCGGGGGGTGCCGTGCGGCGGCGGCAGGCGCTACGGCGCGGGGCGGACGCGGCCCCCCCCGGGAGGAGGGGAGAGGCCTCCGGTGCCACGGCCGGGGCGGCCCCGCGGTCCCGGCTCGTGGGAGCGGGAGGCGAGACGCCGCTGGCAGCGGGACCCCGGGCGGGCAGGGCGCCGGGGAGCTCCCCGCTACCGCCCGCAGCGGAGGCTTCCGGTGCCCGGGGAGGAGCCCGGCCGCAGCCGCGGTCCCGGCGGGAGGCGGCGGACGCGGGGCCCCGGCGGCCCCTCGTACAGCGGCGGGGGACGGCGGGGCGGGAGCCCCGGGCGGCTGCGGGGGAGGGGGCGGCGGGCGGGCGGCCCGCGGCCGGTGTCCCCGCGCTGCCGGCACGGTTGCGGCGGGGCCCGGCGGGCCGTACTCACGTTGCTCTGCGGGTCGATGGCCTGCAGCAGCCGGTCCCTGATCTGCTGCGGGGAGGGGGCCGGAGCCGCTGTCATTGCCTGGGCGAAGCGGGGCGGCTGCGGCCGGGGCGGGCGGGCGGCGGGGCCAGGCCGGGCCGGGGCGGCGGCTCCTCACTCGCCGGCGGCGGCCTCCTCGGGGAGCCGGAGTCGCATGATTCGCTCCCCGCGAGGCGGGGACGGCGGCGCTCGGAGCGGGGCGCGGGGGGGAACCGCGACGGCGCGACCGGGCCGGGCCCGACCGTTCCGCTCGGGGCCAAACTCAACTGTGGGCAGGAGCCAGCCCCGCGCAGGGCACCCTGGGACACGCCCGACGCCGTAACGCACGGCGCGCCCCTGACGCCCCGCCGCACGCACCGGCGGGCACGGAGGGCGCCTGCGCGGTGGGCCCTGCGTGGGGCGCGCCTGCGCAGTGGGGCGGGGGCGGTGCGCGCATGCGCGGCGGGGCGGCAGCGGCGGAGCATGGCGGGCGGCCGTGAGGGGAGGCGGGCGGCCGCCGCGGGGTCCGGCCCGCAGGGGAGGGCAGCGAGCCCGGCCTCCTCGCCCAGCGCCCGCCCCCGGCGCCTGCCAGCCGCCAGCGATTCCGCCCGCCACCCTCGGCGGGAGGCGGCCCCGGACGGGCGGCGGGACCAAGCCTCGTGGGGAGAGAGGGGGTGTAAGTGAATAAATATCGGAAATATACCATCGCCACTCGGATGCTGCAGAGCTAACGCAATGGTATGTGTCCAGGCTCGCAGGACCCTGCGGTCCTGTTAGTTGCCAAGAGTCCGACACGTTCATGAAAAAATTATGATGACTACAAGTTTTTACCAAACGCCAGAACTTCATATTTTCATTATTTTTTGGAATAACGGGTGAGGCGGAAATACAAACGCCCTTATCCAGGAAGAGCTACCCCTACACGAACTGAACAAATGTGTCTTTACACAGATGCGTTTACCTTCTCACGCCTCTCGTCTCCTTGACTCGGAGGAAAGCACACGCACGAGGCAAGTCAGGGTTTGCACAAAGCAAGTCAGGGGGTCACAAACTCAGAATACAAACGGACTCGGTACCAAAGCAGCGGTACAACAACGCACGTACAGCCAAGGGCAGCCTGCGCCGCACCGGGTAAGCGACCAGCCCAGCACTTAAACTTCCCAAAGTGTTTAAGAGCACCTTAAAGTTAACTATTTTTAAAGCACCTGCTTAGGAGCTGAATGACAACTTTTATTCTTTTGGACAACTGAAATCTTGAGGTGACAGCACGCTATTAAGCCACATGATCTATTTAGAGCGATAAAATTGTCCATTTTCCTTTGCCAGTAGAGCTTGATCATCCTCTTTCATGTATTCACAGCACTCTTGGAGAGCAGACTGTCAGTTCTGCACAGCTTCAACCATTTGTCCAAGTAAGAATTAAACCCCCGAGTCCAAAACAGCCCGTGCACTGCGGTGCCGAGTCCAGGGGCCTCTCGCAGGTTGTGCACAGGGTGACGGCCGCTTCCACCCTCCCCTGTACCAGGCAGGGCAAGACTTGGTTTCATGAAGATTAGGGAGAAAATGTTTTCCAAGAACTATTTAAAGCACTGGATTTTGTTTGGATGCCATGACAAGGCAGCGTGCTGCTCCCCCACCCCCATACATAAGGACTATAAAAAGGTTAGAATATAAAATACAGAAATTACAGACAAGACAAGGAATCTATTCAAATTTAACCTAGGATTGTAAGTATTTCTGGACAGGTCAAACCACGCTTGAAGGATCCCTTCCTCCATACACTTTCCTATGCTCATTACAGCAAGGGATCTTCCCTCCAAAGAACAGAACTATCCCTCCCCTTTCACGTTTCATTAACACAAAAACTTCTGGTAACACAGAAGAGGGCAACTGGAGTAAATTACTGCGAGTGCCCGACCCTTGCGCCTGACTACCTGACTGCATCCAGATAAAATTCAAGGTATTTGCTAAAACCTGATCCTCAGAATCATGTAAATGAGGCCCCTCTCTCCTTCTCAACAGTCATGAAGCTAAAGAAATTGAGGCCAAGGAAGTCCCACTAACAGTTCAGTTTGATTTAAGAGCACTGCACGCTCTCTTAAATGATCTTGGTGATGCTGGGGAAAAGCTTCTGGTCCAAGAGGCTAACTTCACAGGAATAAAATAAATAAATAACACAAGAAGCCAGACACAATTACAAGACTAATTAAAATTTCCTCAAAACACACCAATACTGAATGGATTTCTCCTGTAACAGAATGAACACGGCATCAAATATATATTTTACCCTTAAATAGGACAACTTTATTCAACCAAATCCAAGATTATTCCAAAACTACTCCTTAGCATTGGCTTATAGAATTATTTTTGCTATTTTTCCTATTCAAAATCCCTTAAATATTGCTTAGAAAAAAAATCTTATCTTTGAAATTTTAATTTAAAAAGCATTTTGTTGGAAAAAAGGAAGGTGAAAACCCCATTTTTTTAATCATCCTTTTCTATTTCTCCAACAAAACTAAATGGAATAGTGAGAAGATTCACCAATGCTTTGCTCAACTTTATAAAAATGAGAATCGAGAAGTGCGACTTCCAAGGACCCAACAACGGTGACAGCAGCAGATGCATCACGAGCTGGGAGTGACTAAGAATGCAGAGTTTTAAGACTGTGGTCTCCAGTCATGCTCCAATTCTACCCTGCATACTAGGTACCGCACTCTAAGCCTAGCAAAACAATTTAAAGTTCTCTTTATTTCGGTAAAGTTGAAATAATTTTACTTTGAAGATTTTTGGCTCAGGGGCCGAAAGGCTCGCCCCTCCCCCACTGGCAGCAAGCAAATCAGCGTGCACCGTGTGCTACGGGACCGGCTGACGAGGCTGAACGTGTCTGTCCCTTGAGCGTGTTAGGAGCTTGCACCGAAGAATGGGCCACAATCCCAGGGCTGTATTTTGAAAGCATTATAATCTTTGATAGAAAAAGTTATGTTTCCAGCCAAAAGTCTCTTCCAAGTTAACAGACATGTTTGTGGATGACTTTCAAGATCCAAATAACCTAGTGGATGCAACAGAAAAAAAAGCAGATGAGAACCAGGTGCAACTGTGAACAGCCACACCAACACCCTTCCAACTCGCACCACCAGTGCACATCTGGCCAGGGGTTTTGCTGCCCCCTACATCAGGCTATATAGCTCCATAAGCTAAAGGAAAGCAGCCTGCTAGCCCGCCTATCAGAACCAAAACCTGTCCTTTCCAGAGACTATTCTCAAGGCTGATTCCATTCTATTACTTGGTGGGTTCCCCCCTCCCCAAAATGAAAAACACCCCAAAAGTTAAACTGAAATGCTGACTGAAATGATGTTTCATCTCAGCAACCCTGGACAAAGAATACCGTAACGAGGGCTAAATGACTTGCACGCTGGCAAAGAAGGTTTTCATGCACTACAGGTGCCCACATTAGCAAAGAAATTTGAGGTCAACCAACATCTCTTTGAAGACTGAAATAAAACAAGTGAAAAGGAATTATGGAACAATACAGTGGGAGAGAAAGGGATCTGAAAAGAAACATGCAAGAAAAATCCCAATGTATATGACTTCCTATAAACAAATGACAAGATGCATTACTTACACAATCATGCAGAACATCATGAAGACATTCCACAAGGCAATGAAGATTCGAAAGTATCTGAGACTCAGCAAAAACTCTCTGATATTATCACCTAAAAATCAAGAGAAGCAGCCTTCAATGTAGAAAATACCCAATACACTGACACGTCACATTTTCAACACTGCCTGAAAAATATAAGCAACTCTGACACATAAAAAACAACAAAAAGGGTCAGAGAACAAAAAAACCTGGAAGTTGAAATTTTATGTAAGTGATCCACATTATGTTAAGTGCATCCCTACTAAGGGCATGTGGGAAAATAAACACTAAATGATAAAAAGGGGTCACGCTGACAGAAAGGGAGGGACAGCCCGCTGCGGTCGCTTCCAGCCTTCCTGCCACTTTTAACCAGCGAGCGGAGATACGACGGATCAGATACAGACACACTACAATAGGAATTGGGCGGTAAGCGAAGCGTTACCTCCATGGTACAGGCACCAACATTCAGAAATGCAGAAAAAAAAGGTGCATTTTTGCATTTTTCCTCACATCACCAATTCGGGATCCACAGTTCGGTTTGCCGTGCCTGTACGTAACCATCACGGAGGGGGGGAAATTTCAGGTTGCAATTTAGTAAACCACTTATTCCAGCCACGGACTAATTCACATCCAAACAAAACGGGGTTGAACTTGTACTCTGGCGCCTTGAAAAAATGCTTTAACCCAGAATTTCCTTCAGAACCGCCCCCGTTCCCGTAGAGGTGTGCCAGCCCCGGGCAGAGGCCGCAGGCCGGCGGCTCCCGGCTCCCCGCCGTTACCGGTGGTGGGTTCCCTCGCCTCCTCGCCGAAGCCCTCCGTGTCTCTCTTCCTCCTGCGGGACAGCGAGGGGAGAGGGGTCTGTATCAGGTGGGGGTGAAGGCCCCCCCCAAACCGCTGCCTCCCTGCCTCCCTCCCCGCTCACTCACAGCCTGAAGTTGAGCACGGCGCCGGCGTTCATCAGCAGCGTCCTACGGGAGAGACAGAGAGACCGCGTCAGGCCCGGCCCAACCGAACCCCACCGGGCCGGGCCTCCCCCGCCACCCCGGGCCCCGTCACCCCTACCCGCAGAGCAGCAGATCCCCGATCATGGCGGCGGCTCCGGCGGCGGAAGCGGAAAGGGCGGGAAGGGGGGGGCGGCGCCTGCGCTCCCCGGGCGGGGCGGCACCGGCACCGGGGCGGGAGCTCCGCGTCCCGACACCGTCACCGGCCTCTCACCGCCGCCGCCACAGCCCCGTTAGAGGCGAGGCCGCGCCCCGGGACGGCCCTCCGGAGGCGGGCCCGGGGGCGGGCCGGGGCTGAGCGGCGGAGGGAGGGAGGGAGGGCGGCCGGCGCTGCCCGCTACCGCGGCGCCATGGAGCTGGCGGGGGCCCTGCAGCTCGGGGAGCTGGCGGCCGCCTTCGCCGCCCTGCCCGTCTTCCCGCTCTTCGACACGGCCTATTTCATCGTCTCCGTCCTCTACCTCAAGTACGAGCCAGGTGAGCGCGGCCCCGCGCCCTCGGCCGGCCCGGGGGGGGGGCGTCAGTCAGGGCCGGGGGCGGGAACGGCCTGCGGGGGAGAGCGGCCGCATTCCTGTCAGGATTTCTGAGGCACAAACCTGACAAGCCCCATCCCTGGAGGTGTTCAAGGCCAGGTTGGACGGGGCTTGGAGCAACCTGGGCTGGGGGGAGGTGTCCCTGCCCAGGGCAGGGGGTGGCACTGGGTGAGCTTCGAGGTCCCTTCCAACCCAAACCGTTCTGTGGTTCTACGATTCTATATTTTGGTGCAGGAGCAGGTAATCCTGCAGCCTTGTCCGTGCTTGTCCGTGTCGGCTGTGAGCAGCCACCGGCATGACGGGATTCAGGCTCAGAGCCTCGCTGCATTGCTTTTTTTCAGAGGTTCTGACACAGGCGTCTAAATATAAAGCAGAAAAAACCCCCCCAAGAACTACTCGCTCTGATTTTGAAAAATAATCCTGCATTTTATTTGAGATTGGATTCCAACCACATTGAAGTATTTCAGTTCAGTCACTTCTTTGCCGCTATCCCAGGACTCAGCATTACGTTTCTGTCCAGTTGCTTGGCTTTTCTATTTTTGTGGCAACACTCTTCTCCTATTTATATACAAAAAGGCTGTAAGTAAAACCCGGGTTTTTTTCTCCCACCTTCCAGGCCGCGCCATAATCTGTTCTCAGGCACCCTAACTGACCTTGCTTTGTTTGTTCTCCGGGGCTTATCTGGTAACGATCTGTAGATCCGCATCTCAGCTTTCACTTTCTGCGCTGTTGCAGCCTGACTGTGCCTTGGCCTTTTCCAAATGTGCCCTGGCCTTTTCCTCGATGTATTTTCATAGTGTGTGCAATCTTCATGCTCTGTTTTGAACAGTTTCAGTGGAACTGCCCGGTGACTGAGGGGAAAGCAAAAATCCCCTTTGGTATGATTTTGAAATGCTCCGGTTGTCAGATCTCTGTGCTGTACAATCTACGTACCGTTCTATTTAAACACCACGTAAACAGAAGTGCTGGGTTTTCGAGGCTTGATCACTTACAGCTGTCTTCCAGCATTAAGTCCCGAACGGAACAGTTAACAGGCAAGCCTTAGGAAAATAGCTTTTAAAAATATGTAAGCCCAGTAATCCACTCGGACGGGCTAAGGCTGGGGTGTACTTTTCACTAGATTCCTACGCTGCTTCATCCCACAGCTCCTGTGCTGAAGATCAGTGTCAGGACAGTAACGTTCTGTTTCCTCCGTGGAGACAGCATGGCTTTTCATGGAGCCAAATGAAAACAAGTGTTACTAAATTTAAGCCTCAAGCTGAACTTCAGGTTCCTATAGAACTGGCTTCATACCGTGGCTGTTGCAGCTGTCTCGCTTCCACTGTGTTTTCAGCTGGTTCAAATGTCTTTGAGGATGGAAGAGTCTGAGCAGTCATAGTTTTAGCATACGCTGATTCACTTACTGCTATTTAAGGTAGGCCACTGTTAGTAATGTTGACATAACGTTTTAGCATTCCCTCTTTTGACTGCCTGTTACTGGCTTACTGAACAGAGTTTGGTATCTGAAACGCTGCACAAAGGACTCTGGAGCAGTTTAAGGCGATGAAACAGTCTCACAGAAATGATGTTCTTGAGAGGCTTCCTTGAAGAAGTACAGAGGTGGATGAAAATAGCTAGAGGAATAAAAAAAAAGGCAATAGAAGGTTATGGGAGGAGACCCTAATTTATTACCAAACACTAACACTGTTTTAATATCCAGTTGTATTTTCAAAGGGCATTTCCAAACTAGTATAGGAGCAGGGAAGGATCCTCAAATAAAGATTAGGAATTACTGTTCGATTTTTACAGGTTATCTTATGAATGAAAGAGCTGAACAGATTGTTCATGAATTCTAGAGGGCACCTAGGTTGAAGCAATGGAGAGAATGGTACTAGCATGCATTTTGGTTTTAGATTATAAAAAGACATTGATTTCAAGGGAAAAATATGTTCTTTCTGATTGCAGTCAGTAGCGGCAAATACAGGAGAGAAACTCTTAGCCAATTCATAAACTTCTAATGACTCGGTTCATTTGAACCCTTACGGGTTCTGATCACGCCTAGCGTTTCTTGACAGTATCTGGTACTTGTTCAGGCTTCACAGAAGAGTATTTTGTTTTACAAACACTTGCACCGCAAGCCTCTTTCTTAGAGGGTCTTGAAGTTTCAGCTTATTTGCTGAATGCGTCTTCTCATTTAGAGTTTGCTTCACAGGAGCCGTGGAGATGTCTCGTAAGAGCCCTTTTGCCTCCTGGCTTTGTGCTATGCTCCACTGCTTTGGAAGTTACATACTTGCTGATCTGTTACTTGGAGAATCACCTATTGATTACTTCAGTAATAACTCCAGCGTCATCCTGGCCACAGCAGTCTGGTGAGTCTTTTGCACTTCACCTGATTTATTAAGCATGAGACGCCGCTGGCTGTGTACAAAACCATCCGGTGTGAAGGGAGGTATTCTGTCAGTGTGACACATGTATTATCTTGCTTGGATTAACTGGGGAAAGAAGTGAGGTGAGGTAGTCTTTGAGTCTTTTGTATTCCTAGATCTGGTTTGCAGTTTCTCTGACCAGTTGTCCAGTGCTTTGATTATATGGGTTGGGTCCAGCCCAGTCGCCGGGCGTTTCTATTCATAGCTGCCGCAGCTGAACGGTGGCCAAACCGCAAGAGCAGCATGCACTGAGCTGATACCACATATAGTAGAGGAGGGGCACGTTTGGGGGCACTTTCTTCATCGCGTTAGTGAAATGTGCACAAACTAACCACAGTTACTCCAGGTTTCACTTCCTTGGTGCGTATGGGTTGTATGTGCTTTTGCATGACAGAACCAGCATTTCCCTCTCCCTGCCACAATTCAGGTTAACGCCACAGCACTCTTAATCCCGTCTGTACATCCCAGATCAGGACAAACAAACGGGTCCTTAAACTCTTTGTGCTTTGGTTCCAGGTATTTGATATTCTTCTGTCCCATGAACCTCTTCTACAAGTGTGTTAGCTTTCTGCCTATGAAGCTCATCTTTGTGGCAATGAAGGAGGTGGTCAGAGTTCGCAAAATTGCAGCTGGGGTCCACCACGCTCATCACCGCTACCACCACGGATGGTTCATTATGATGGCTACTGGATGGGTCAAAGGTGAAAGATGAGATACTCTTAATGCAGCCAGGAGGGACGGGAGAATCTGTGAGCGAAGCTTAAGGTGACCACATCCCTCAGTGCTGCCCAGCAGGCTGGTGGGTGAATGTGGTCAGCTGCCTTCGATCAGTTAAGTTCCCTAGAACATGGGTATTTACTCATACTCGCAGAATGGCTGTCAGTTGAGTCACCATCTGATTTTAACGGAGGCATGGAGAATTGGAGTCACTATCAAGTATGTGTGTAGA
The DNA here is from genome assembly GCA_003993805.1 of Himantopus leucocephalus. Taxonomy (NCBI): domain Eukaryota; kingdom Metazoa; phylum Chordata; class Aves; order Charadriiformes; family Recurvirostridae; genus Himantopus; species Himantopus leucocephalus. The sequence continues at coordinate 4,470,067 of RSEF01000028.1, forward strand.
ATTCAAGAATTCTTTATTCTTTCTCCTGTGTTCTACTGGCTCTGGACTCTTTTATCTTTTCAGGGGGTTTCTATCAGTGCTGAAACAGCCCGGTCAGTTTTCCTTCAGCTTTTGTTCATAGCAAGCATTTGCGCATCAGTAAATGGAACAGAGGCAAACGCCCTTTCCCTGCATCAGGAAGCACTTTATAGAGAGTCTAGAAAGCGCTTGCCCTGCTCTGTTGCTTTAGGCTAACTTCTTTTAAATTTGGGAATAATGTCAGGAAACTTTTGTTCCCCTTAGGTCACCCTCGTCCCTTGGGGATCTAGAAAAGACAGCGGAGCTCTCCCCTGGCGTGGCAGTTCTAGCTGCTCACTTTTACTGTTTCACAGGTTCTGGTGTTGCCTTGATGTCTAACTTTGAGCAACTTCTGCGTGGGGTCTGGAAGCCAGAAACAAACGAAATTCTTCGTATGTCCTTGTAAGTAGGTAGCCTGTAAATTCTCTGTCAGACCAAAAGTGGAATTTAAAGAACCATTCAGGACTGAATGCAAACGATGCAAACCTTCAGGAAAATGTCTTTATTTCTCTTCTAGCCCTACAAAGGCTAGTCTGTATGGCACAGTCCTCTTCACTCTGCAACAAACTCACTGGCTCCCTATCTCTGAAGCTAACCTCATCTTCTTTTTCACCATGTTCATGATAGTTTGCAAGGTAAGTTTACAGCAGTTTGCTACTATCAAATCTACAGAACCAGAGAAAGGGTGCTGACTTAAACTGGGGGCGTTCACCTTCCTAAGCCACTGTTGAGGGCATTGGCTCTAAAGACCAGGAAAGATCTGCTCAGGAAATTGTAGCCTAAATTCTCCATCACATAGGCAGTGTGGTAGAAGGTCCTTGCGATATGGCCTTGAGTTGTGTAGCAAGAGGGATTTTTATCTGGGGTAAGTGGAATGCTCCTTACTAGTTAGTATTTCATAGCTGGTGTATATGATCTTTAACTTTAAGTATTCACTGTTGCATGGCAGGTTTTCATGACGGCAACTCACTCTCACGCCTCACCTTTTGCTCCAGTGGAAAACTTCATCTGCCCAGTTTTATTTGGCTCCGTTTCCAGTGGACACGCTAGTCATCATCATGATCAGCACGGGGCCTCCCATGAGGTTTCCCATCCTCCGCCTTCTCTTGCAAAGTCAAAAGAGGAGCTAAATGAAGGCACAAGGAAACGGAAAGCAAAAAAAGCTGAATAAAAAAGCAACCACACAGTAAATAGGCCACGAAAATTCTTCCAGAGCTGAGTCTCAAAGCCACCCGTGACCTCCTTTATCCTACAGTCCTTCTCTCCCAGACTCCAGAGGAGAGGTGGAAGCCAGGACACTGCCAGGCGGGTCCCTGAATTTCATTCGTGCTCTCAGTGCTGCTGCTTGCTTCTTGGTCTCTGTGTCTCTATTCCGATCATATTTTCAGGGATTTGTAGATTTGTGCCAGGATGACAAGTGGCTGCCAGTTCCCAAGCTGTCAGCAATTATGAGGCAGCATTTTCAATTGATGTAAAATCTTTCACTGTGTTTATTTGTGAATGGAGGTAATGGTTTGTGCTCCTGCAACTCGTAAGTTCCTTTGAGTGTTCATTGACCTTTTTCATGTCTACCAAAACAACAAACTGTTTAGACACAATCAATGTCGAAATTGGATTTCATACTCGAGGAAATGAAATGGTCTCATATGAGCCCGATCTAATTTTTCCTGGCTCCCACATCTGCCATATCTCCAATTCATGTGACATTTTGTATGCAATAAGGACATAGACTCTGGTGTCCTGGCCAAACTCTATTTCTCTCACCTAAGTTCCCTCTGTTTTTAATGGGTAGAACATTGTCACTTTCTTAACTAAGTCTGTGTTTGCAAGAGCTGTGAAGCTGTGAAACGCTCCCAGTGCTATGTTTTGGTACTGGTTTTACTCTAAACTGTTGTGTAGCGTTGCTGCACGTTGTTAAATAGCGTGTCCCACCTCGAACCTGTCATATTTAACCAGGGAAGAAGCACGGTTCTGGTTTGTTTGTGAGCCTGTGGGATACAAGAAGGGTGTGTGAGTGTAACCAAGTATTTATTACTATTTATTTATAATTGCCAGGGCACTTAATTAATGGACTTGAAACTGGCTTTTTTAAAATGTTACATCTTGATATAGAGAACAGGATACCTGTAAGTATGGTCCTAAGCCCACAGCTACATGCTGGTTTGTGCTCCAAGCAGCGATTTTAATGTGCTAAAGGACAGCCTGAGCGCTCTCACCGGATGCAGGAGGGAACACTTTCTGTGTTCCCAAATTAAGATACAAAGGCTGAAGAAGTGGATTTCACACCAGCTGATTAAAACTACATTAATGGACTGATAAATGCACACCAGCTGAAGATATCGATTATCTTTTGTAGGTCCCTTTCGGCCAAACTACTGCTCTGTGAAAGCAGCTTGTGCCCAGGAAGAATATGAAACGCCTTGCCTGGCTCAGGGAGGAGTCTCTCAGTTCGTTCATGTTCTGCTTAGTGAATACTGGCTTTTAGACTAGTTTTAAACTGTTCTTATAACTGATTTTGTTCTTAAAAGTGTCATCCCAAAAGACCAGACCTTGTTCTGAGTTTTTTTTAATCACCAAGGGCTGGGACGGCTGCGGTGAAAATGGCACACGTGGGGATGCGGCCCTGGGCCTTCCGTTAAGCAGCAGGTTGCCATCCCTAGCAATAAGGTTTGCTGCTGGCGTCTCGCAACTGAGAATATAAATAGGAGGGTTTAAGAAAAGCATTTTTATTTTTTTGTGTGTCCCTGTTCAAAATTGAAATTGACGGTTAATTAAAAATAAAAAACTATTCTTGTATACAAGCAAATGAAAGCCAGTACAAAAGGTCGAATGATTTGTGGGCTTGGGTTTTGACAGTGCCTTAATTTCATGAGTTTCCCTCCCCCTCAGTAGAAAACAGGAATTCTGTCCGACAACTCAACTGTCTGGTTTTGCAGATACTGGTCTACTGAAACCTGATGTATCACAAGCATGCACAAGACTATAAATGTTTTATGAGATGTCTGATTCAAGGGGAATTTTGTTTTACAAAAGCCATCAACAAATAAAAATTGTGAAGTGACTCTGATTGTCCACTGACACTTGAGGAAATACGTGTTTCTTTCACTCTCACCAGCCTCAGAAGCCACACACTCCTTGATCTACTTGAAGTCTCCTTGACCCAATGACAAAATGATTCTAACTGAAGAGAGAGATCAAACTTTGATATGTCCTACAAGTACGCCCGAGCATGTTCNTTCTGATTGTCCACTGACACTTGAGGAAATACGTGTGTTTCTTTCACTCTCACCAGCCTCAGAAGCCGCACACTCCTTGATCTACTTAAAGTCTCCTTGACCCGATGACAAAATGATTCTAACTGAAGAGAGAGATCAAACTTTGATATGTCCTACAAGTACGCCCGAGCATGTTCTAAATGGAAATAGAGTGGTAAAAGGCCCGTTGCTTTTGTTGTGTTTGTAGTGTTGTCATCCAAGCAGACTTTCTGAGATTTCAGGGAGGGAAATAAGGAAACTAACTTCCTTTGGTGTTTGTACCAGTCTTTCCTTTTGTCACTGGAAGGAGAAGGACATTCACCGGGGACAGGTAAATATATACACACGCACATACAACCATACACACACAATTCTAGCGTGTTTATATGGAGTTTCAGTATTTCTATTTGAAACTGAAAAAAATCAAAATGCTTTGAGCAAGTGTGGCTATTTATTTAGCGTCATATGTCAGCTGCTGCTCTGCTTTCTAAGTGCCAGAGTCCTCGCTCTTCAAAGTCAGATCAGAGCTGCTGACCAAGAACAGACAGGAGAAATATTCCAAGAGATATTAAAATTAAAGCTCTGTACACCTTCCCAGTACCTTATCTGGAATGGGATTAGTATAGAGAAGACAACTGCTATAAAGAAGAGTCACAAGTTTCATTTAGTGAAGCCTTTCATAGTGAGAGGTGTGGAACCTTTCTTGAATTTCCATGGCTCAGCGCTGGTAGTCTGTGGTACAATTCCAGACAGGTGTCCTTCGTCCCACGAAGCAAAGACGGATCTTTCACAAAGCAGCCTATTTCAGCCACTGCTGCAGGGGCACAGGGTCCTCCAGGGCTGCTTCTACCCTTCTGGGAAGCCCTACTGTACCTGTACGTACGCTTCTTCCTTAAGACTCTGCTCCAGCCAGACTGAAAACGGTAGCTGGGCATTTCCCAGCGGGATGGAGTGACTTGCTGCCACGGCGCAGAGATGGGCGTGATGAGGAAAACAAGACACAGTTAATCTACTTGGCTCACTATATGAGGACCTGCAAAGGGCTATTTATTTTCTGAAGGGTTTCACTTGTCTCCCTCCAGATCTAACTCTTAAAATGTTTATTAATACTCCAGAAATTATCAGAGCAGTTGAGAATATAAGTTGCGTTTGCATGTGGAATTTACATTCTCTGTATGACCCAACCAATGGAACAAAGGGTCAGTGCAAACCTTATGCATATTAAAAAAACCCTCCAAAAAAAAGCACTCAAATGTTTCATGTGATTTAACCATTCTCCTCTCCTGTGACATCCATTTCAGTGTTATGAACAAATTTTGTCCAGGACCTGGACGGAACACTAAACAAGAGCAGGCTGATGAGAGTAGGTATTTCAACTGCTTTGAAAAATCCTGCGACGTCTCAGGAGTCCCATGCTGTGCTGGCTGCGCAGAATGTTCCCGGCTCCAAGCTCCGCTGCAGCACAGGGTAGGCGAGAAGCATGCCAGGGCTTAGACTTCCACGGGACAGACGTCATTCCCTCCAAAGATGTTCTGATCTGATAACTCCTGATACTAACTCTAGTGAGATGCAGCTAAATTTAGCAATAGGTTTAATCCTCAAAGAGGCCCTCATTGCCTGATGGAAAAAGCAAAGTGTTTCAGTTGCTGCTCTCAGCATTTCTTGGTGATTGACAGGTTTCCCTTTTCTGTCACACAGAGCCAGCCAAACCCAGCGTCTACAGCTTTCTCACCGTTGCAGATCAGCTTCACAGACACGGAAAGCTCTACAGCCCTTCCTGTGTTTGTAGAAAAAAACCCCATAGGATGATTTTACAGAAAACATTAATAATTCCTCACAGTAAATGAACTGGAGGAAAAAAAACAACAGAGGCCAAAGGAAAGAATTTCTATACGGAAGAGCTTATGTGAGAAAGGGCAAAGCCAATACAAGAGAGAGCCAGGCTAGAGCAACCACTGTTCTTGTTTTCCCCTTTTCCTTTTATTAATGACAGCATGTACATTCTTCCACATTTTGTCCAAAGAGTAACCAAATTATATAATCTGGCTAAGCGGAAAGACCCAGAAGATAAAGATGGATATTACCTTGGCCATCTCCTGAGCAACAGAGAAGTTGTTCCTTTTAACGCTTGCCAGGTGATTAGCTGCCAAATGCCTGCTTCCTCCTGCAGCCCGTTTCATGGCTGTGCGGTGCTTTCAAGGTGTAAAGCACTCGATCGGTGCTGAGAGTGCCAGTCCAAATGGCACTCAGGACACACAGAAGCATTAAAAATTACAGTTTTATGCATTTCACAGTAGCACATCTTTATTTGGGCCCTTACCTATAACTGTCTGCTTTACGGTTCTTGTGCTGTCCTTTAAAGGACCTAGCTGAGCGCTGCAAGACACACGACGGAGGATTATAGGGAAGGGAAGGCTGCTGTAGCATGGCATTTCCTGCAACCGTAGATACCCAGCTTTTTGCTGCAGCAAGGGTTTTCCTCTCAAGTTGTTTTAGCTCTTTGCCAAAATAATGAGAAATTAGAATATATATCTATAAAAGATTTTCTAGAAAGCTCACAAAGATACTTTGGATTTAGTATGAGCTTCTTCCATCTAGGAAGACAGGACACTGGGAAGTCCCGCTACTGGCAACGGAGAAGATACGCTGTTGATACCAAAGCTGAGACAGTCACTGCACGCAGAGGGCTGGTATTTGCCTCTTTAGGATGCTCTCACTATTGGCCCCGTTTGTTCCGTGTGCCCATCCACTGTAAGGAAAGGCCAATTAAAGGGGTTTGGATTTCATCAGGCACCAACAGTGTGGTTCTTACTTGGTAAACACCCACGAAATTACCTCCCAGCTAAGAATTTAATCCTGCTCTCCTGCGGTCTGCAAAGGCAGCAGTCTGTGAGCAAGCTGTGGGGGGACGATGGAACAGACAGACGGTGACAAAACAAGTCCCCTGTCACGCCAGAGCTCACGCTGCCATCATGACTCACAGTTGCTACTCGCTTCAGCTCTGTGATGACATTTCTGACAAAAAGGAGATGTCGATAGTGCTAAGATCAACAATCGAGCATATCTTTGAGTCCCGTCTCTCTTTTACACTTGTGCATTCACATCTTTCATGCATTATCCCTGCAAAAAGTACCATTTATAATATTTTCTATCATGACTCTTATCTGTTTCCTGTATGTTCCAAAAGAGAATTTGGGGAGGAATTTTTTTAGAGAGCTTATGAATGTAACCTTTTAGGAAGAATGAGCGTGAGACAGTGATTTCACCTTAGCTTTAGGGTACAGGTAGGCTATAGATGGAATGCAGGAAAACAGGTCTGATATGTTTAGAGGCTTGAACATTTTTATAGCCTGAGGAAATCCAGAACATCACTGGAAAAGATTTGGCTGGTCGATTTTGTTTGGTTTTGATCTGCAAATTACAGAAAGCTCACCAGAAACCCTAACACACGCGCTGCATTCCTGCAGAAAGCAAGCTGCTGCTCTTCCAATTATCCCAGCCCCTGATGCTTCTCCATCAAGCTGCACACTTTGACTTTCTGAAAAAAGATCTGCTAGTTGGGGACTTCTGGTGCCACTGCAACCAACTGCTTGAATCGGTGAGTGAGTTGATTTTCTTTGGTTTGTTAGTGACAGCAACTGGTGTAATCAGTAATAATGACCGGTATATGCAGTGTGAGATGCATTTAGCACATCACAGATTGCAGTGCCTTGAAGAACAGTCTAAAAATCCATGACTTTAGAGTCCTAATGTTATCTTAAATTAGATTTAGACTAATGTAGGCTAAACCCTCATGTAGGCTCTCTGTAGTGTTTGTCTCCTAAGGTAAGACGCTCCGTCTCCCTGCTTGTTTGATTTATGACAGATTAGGATGTCGGTTAATCTCTTCTTATTTGGCTAGATGACTGTGGAGATTAATCAAGTATTGTCTGCAAAAGGAACCCATAAATACAGATTACCAATTTTCTTTAATTATTCCTCCGTATGCCAGAGGGATACAGAGGGAGGACAGACAAGGATAGACACCAGCCTCTTAAATCTCATTTCACAAGAGAAACAGAAAAACCGCAGCAGCTGCTCTGGCTGATACTGGTTTTCTCTGACATGCTCAGTTCAGTTTCCTGGAAAAGGCAAAAAGCCACAGAAATAATAGATTATGGTCTCCTGTGAGAAAATGGGGAAGCAGAAAGCGGCTCTGAGTGAGTGAATCTGCTTGGCTGGCATAGCACCATTTCTCTTCCCGCAGGACGTGGAGAAAGCAGCACTTCTTACGGGAAAAGCTATACTGAGCAAATACAGAAACACGTATTGAAACAAACCGAAATAGCAACATGCTGTGAATGTTGGAAACGAGACGAGCATGGCTGAGACAGGGAAAAGCATGCTCTGTGAACGTGAGGTGGAGACACCTATTCTGCGAGGGCCTCTGCTGAGGTGGTTGCACCAGTTGCCTCCTCTCCCTGTACATTCCAAAGGCATTTGGACAAAGATGTTATTTTTCCACTTGTTCTCTGTTGGCAGCTGCAGTTTCCTGCCTTTGAGCTTGCAAATTATTACATTTTTCTTTCTACCTTTTCCCATGTGCTGCTTTTTGGGGGACGGTACCCCAGTCCAAACGTAGCCACAAAGAAGTAAATATTTACTGTGCACAGTTTAAACGCCTTTTAGTAAATTCACTCTTGCACAGCTTGACAGAAGGCAAATAGTGACAGGGCACAGACATACACCCTGGGTGTTAAGAAAGCTACTTTAAATGGCTGAGTGTCTGAACCATAAAGGATACTGGTACTGGCAGGATTACGTGATGCTAAAATACAGACAATTATCTCTAAAATAGTCAAGGGTAGCGAACAAAGGGAGCTCAGGTGTACAGCACCTGATAGGGAGCACATTTAGTGCTTAGAAAGAGACCGTGGGGATTCAGCCCAAGAGACAAACACTGGTTGCTATAGAGATATCTGTCCTCTTCAAATACAGATGGATCGCTCCAGGATGCGGTGAAGTTTCACTGCATCTCAGTGCAGACAGTCAACCATCTCCTGCTGTCCCTGTCAAAGTAGCTGAAATTTTCCCAGGCTTTCCCTAAAAGAAGGAGCAAACCAGCTTTCTGGAGAGAGGCACCGCTGACTGGTGTCCATTGCCGTTAGTCATCTCCTCTCTAACGAGCAGTCTCTGCGAAGGAGAGCTGAGGGAGCCCAGACAGCAGCATGAGCTTCAGTCCAGATACATGCCGGGATCTTCTCCGTGGGAAAATGGTTCCTCTTCCTTTCCAGCCCTCCAGCCTGGTCCGAATCTTCATCAGCTCAGTTTTTTCAGGTAAATAAGCTGAAAAGTCCTGAAGCTGCTGAATGCATCAGGCACTCTCTCTGCGAGAGTCTGCGAAGTGTTGCAATGCGGTGAGACTACTGTGCTTAGCAGAGAAGCTGTAAGCTTGCAGCTTAATTTGAAAGTGAAGGTGCCCATAATCTGCTGCATTTTATATACAGCTTTATTCTGTCACACCCAATTTGCACTTAGAACATGTCCGAGATGGCAGAATTCTGCATTAGACCAGGAACTAATGGCATTTGCAGCAAAGCCAAATTCACCCTTGGCTCAGCCGCAGCGCAACGCTTGTCTGCACACACGGCAGCAAAGTTTGCAGGCTTTCTGGAAACCCTGGGCAACGCACATTTGATTCCCATCCGCCACTGTCACAGCAAGAAAGATCCGTGAAGAACTTCTCTTCTTGGACAATATCCAAATATTTCCCACTTCCTCTGCCTACTGGGACACAGTTGCCAGACTGAGCTCCTAAAGTGGTAACTGGCAGTGGGCAGCAATGACTCAGATTTTCAGGAATTACAAAACTCAGTTTCCCCTTCTCCTGAAAATCATTCACCCTGTCTCCATTTTTAAATAAGAAAATAGGTTTAGACAGGCTCTCAATTCCACAAAAAGTGCCTTCCAAAGAAAGAAAATACTGCAGCATCTCCCCCAGTAGGACATAACGCGATGAGAAGCTGTTTGGCCAGCAAGGTGTTTCCAAGCCAAGCAGACAGGTCAGCAGTTACAGAAACGGTTATCGTTGCAGTTTCTGGAAGGAATGCGTGAGAACTGCAGACAATCTGAAATTAGTGGGCATAGAAGGACAGAGCTAGTGTTGCGATTTTACCTACAACACCTGTCCAAGTTGTGGCAGACCTCATGTATTTTCAGGAACAGTTTGGGGATGAAGGATGTGACATGTGATTGGATCTTCACCAAAAGAGAGGGTTATAAGTTAAACCCACTCTCTCACTGTAAGGTTTGGAATTCATGTGGGCTGGAGAGTAAAGCGATACAAGGATTTCCCGTCACTACTGCAACCTTGGTGAGAGCTAATGACTTATTCCAGCGGTACTATGCTGAGAATGCTTGCTCCCTGTTGGACAGCAGCGCAGACGTGATAATTCCTAACCCAAGGGAGCCCTTTCCTCATCTGACACTGGCACAGACTTCATTAGCGATCACTTTTCACTTAGAACAGTCCCAAGGAAAGCTGCAGATACAGCCATTCCCCGTCCTAATTTTAGTGTTCCCTCTTGTACTACTTTATCATATGATTATGTAGTGTCATGAATGTTTACATAATTTTGGGGAGAGAAAATTCCAATTCTGAAGAAATTATAATCTCATATGATAAAATATATGTAAGGAGAAAAATATCCTTTATATTCCCCGTGTGTTTTAATTCTGCAGGTGTGAAAAGTATCCATGAACATAACATCAGTGAACAGGAGAGGGTGCATGCATGTGGGCACTGGGAGTCAGCACTCATGTTTGTGTTCGTGTGCATATATGTGCTTACGTTTTCTCCTACTTGGTTTGTCTTCTTAATTTATCTTAAATTTACCTAGTTTGTTGTTTGATTTAATTCAGCAAATATGTCACTTAAAAGGTGTCACAAAGAGTTTTCTAGAAAGTGGTAATCTCTCTTGTAAAAAGCACAGCAGGGGAAGCGGCCGTAAAAATTTCAGACTTGACTGTGTATGAAAAGATTCCCTGTGGGTAGAATTGCCTTTTATTGTGGCTATTTATCACTGCTGAGATGGCCAACAGTGTGGCTGAGCAGTCTTCAAAGAGGATGGAGGATTTGCTGCAGGAAGTTGTAAGAAATATATTTTTCTGGATCAATGCTGCTGTACTGTATTCTGTAACTATGCAATCCAAAATTTCCACATCCAGAGTTTTCATATTAACAAATAAAAACACAGTGTGACAAGCCAGTATATAACCTTGAAAATGCACTCGTGTTGGTAATGGGCACAAGCCTTGCCGATATCTGGAAACCACAGTTTTATAAGACTTAACCACAATGCCGTCTATGTGAAACTCAACATAGATTAGACGATAGCAACACGAACTGCATTTTCAGTGCAAGGTCTAAAATGACAAGTAGACAACGCGTCTCCCAATTCCTAACTTCTGGTGTGCTGCACAAATCCTTCCATGCAGACATGGCTACAGAAAGAGAGACCCTCCTGGAGAAAGCATACCCAGAAGCGCAAGCCTTCTGCCAGAAGCACGGCCTAATGTTTGAGGTAAACCACTTCTCTCCTGTCTATCCTGTCCAAAGACCATCAAAATACGTGTGATGGAGGGAAAAAATCCCAGAACGCTCATAGGTTTTCCACCTCCTTAGAAGCTTCCTAGGAGTCAAATACTGCTGTACCGATTTCCTAGAAGTTTTGTATTAAGTATAGTTCTGTGCTTGAGTTGTAGGGATTTCAGCGCAGAGTTAGGTGGCTAACCATCTTCGAGCACATCGACACGAGGGTTTACATCATCCCCTTGTTTCTACATGCAAATGGAAAAAAAGTTCCATGTATAAATTCCACTGGATATACTACAAGGGTAGTTGAACTAGTCTTAATTATACTAATTATCACAGAACTTCTAGCATAGAAGGGGCTATTGAAATGTGGGGATCTTTATCTTCTATGATAGAAAAGAGGCTTCAAATGTTGCAGCAAATAACCTACAGTCTCGAGGTTCCTTGTCCTGAAAGACTAAGTTGTTTACTCGGTGATCCATGGTCCAAATCCCTAAGTCTTCCACAGGAGAAATCCCTACCGAGCCATTTTGAATATCTCAGTGTCTCTTGCAGAGTTCCAGGAATTAAAGTTGCATACCACTAGTGTTCAGACTGATCTAAAAACTAAACGTGATAGAATGACTTAATGTTCCCGTGTCACTGTTTTTATGATAGTATTGACTAAAATATGTAAAATACCTTAAAAAATATTTTTGTGCAGGTGATTGACTTGAGATGGGGTATTTCTGAGCTTGTAGACCCTGATCACAGAAACACACAACTCTCTCTGGAAGAAATCGAAGCCTGTCAGAAACTGTCAGCTGGTCCCACCTTCATCGTAAGTGCCAGCACCGCGGTGCCTACTCGGTCCCTACGGCTAAAGTGAGACATCCAGAGCAGGTCACACACCCTCAGGAGGTCTACTGGACAAATAAGGTGGTTTTCAAAAGTAATTAGCCTGCCTGAGCAGCTTCACAAATCAGCTAGCTGATGGGGCTGAGATGTCAATAACTGCCAGGAGTCCCTAAAAGGAGCCCTGACAGCCACACACATGCAGTCCAGCCCTGAACACAGGGTCTCTTCAGAGCAGAAGATAACAGGGGTTGTGTGTATTAACTAGCAGATAGAAGAGGCGGATGGAGATACACATAAAGCAAGAAGCTCTTGCTCTAAGCTTGCTTCCTGCCCATTACCTCAGTATTGAGATTTTCTCAGTAATTAAGGAACAAATACAAATTCCCCATGCAAGTACCAGAAATGAAAACGCCATAGCAACCACCAGGGACAGAGCAGGGTGTCACACTGCAAGCTCATACCTGTTCCATGCTTCCGCCCTACTCGTATCCCTCTGATCACTCCTCCTAACCACTGAAAGCTCCCCACGGCAGCAGCCCACCTCAGCTTCCTTGAAGCGCTTTGGTGACAACCCTGAACAGAAACCCACACCCAGAACTTCCAGCCTTGCAGAAGGAGAGAGGAGGCTGAGACACTTGCAGAAGTGCCACGTAGCTTCCTCGGGCTGTTCTGGTTTTAGAAAGGGAGAAAGCAAGTTTTGCTGAACAAAGAGAATAAATATGCAGTCCCAGGGGGCATATTTGAAGCCACAAGTAAATAAATAAGCAATTAAGTATTTGTGTAAGTTGTGCCTGATTTCCCCTGAGACACTTCCCCCAGAGGCCAGCAACGGAGAGGCAGAGACCATGAGAGCCTCACCACAGCGATACTGCACCCACGAGCTCCCTGCAGCTCACAGCTCTGTTATCAGCGCCGTACCGTGTACGCAGGTGGCACTAGCCCGCACTCAGGCAGTGTCTCCCTCAGACTGGCTCTCAGTGTGTACCTAGAAATCTCAGCAGAGCTGGTGACAAAGGTTTGGCTACTCCCTCTTTCCTTTACGCACCCCAGAAGGGCGCTGCTTAAGGATTACACTGTGGGTTTGTGCTCTGAGCTCATCCTGGCTGTTTCCAGCCTGCACGGATACAGGACGCTGACCCCTTTCAGGATCCCCCTCTTCCCCAGCCCAGCCTTCCGTCGTAATCACAAATGCCCAGGCTCAGTCCTGTTCCCTTAATTCTTCTCCACCCCAAAGCCAATCTTACAGCACCGTTGGCCAAAGTCCCCAAACCCATTCTGCTCTGTGCTTCCACTGCCTCACCTCCAGCACTCTGCCCCGCAGACACCCTATAAAGGCCTGAGGAGCAGCTGCTGTAAAGCCGCTTCTCCCCAACCATGGGGCAGGCTGGACCTCTGCCTGGCTCTCCCCATCCAACATGGGAGCCACAAGGGCGCAGTGGTTACCAGCAGGTTTTCTGAGCAGCCCTCCCTGGCAATCCTAGGTGCTAAGGCAAGCTGCCAGTCCACATCCCAGCTGTCACCGCAGCAGCAGTGCCTGAATGCTGTACCTTTTTTGCCTGTTGCAGGGACTCCTGGGGGACCACTGTGGGCACCAGCCTGTGCCTCGGCTCATTGCGGAGAAGGAATTTGAGGCCCTAACTCTGCAGCTGTCAGGGGACTCTGCCCAGCTCCTGGCACAGTGGTACTGGCGGGATGAGAACGCGCTGCCCACCTGCTATGTGCTGCAGCCAGCCGCCGGGCAGGGCTGGCATTGCCTGGAGGGACGCCTGGCCTCAGCGCTGCGCGTGGCGGCACAGAAGGCAGAGAGGTGTGGGCTGCTCGGCCCAGAGCAGAGGCACTGCTACCACAAATCAGGTGTGTTCTGGCAGGGCTGTAATGTCCTTCTAACCAGGGCTGTCAGGGAGCACGGCTGTTTGTTTCAGGGCAACATCACATTGTATACAACAGGAAAGATGCAGGGAAGGAAGAGACTTGCCAACTCCCTGCCATACCCCGAATCCTGCGGAAGGAGGTCGGTGCTGACTAGCAAACAGTAATACACCAGATAGAAACGTTTCTCCTTTTCCCTCCAATCTCCCTGACCACATCCAGGAGTACGCCCAGCTCAGAGGACATGGGGAATGCTGACCTGCTAGTGTCATGTGAAATACAGAAGGACCAAGGGATGTCACACTGGTATTGATGGCTTTTCCTGTGTTCTGTGCTGAAACCAAATGCTCATATCTCCCTTTTTTCTTTTTCTTTTTTTTTTTTTGGTAGCAATTGAATGGGAGATTGAACAGGGTCTCCTCCCTAGCCAGCAGAGCAACCCGGGGGCTTTCATATTCCTCAGAGAGGTTGAGGATTCCAACAGACAAATTGGGTGCGGGACAAACAGTGTGCTGTTAGAAAAAGAAGACAATCTGGACAATGAAGCGAAACAGTTGCTCAGCAACCTTAAAGCAAAAATTGCAAGCCATTATCCCGAACACCTCAAAGTACACACACTGGCATACAGTAAAGACTCTGGGAACCCTCAGTGCAAGGAGAATAACAAATACCTGAAACAACTTTGTGAGCAGTTCACTGCTGTCACTAATCACCAGGTTTTAGAGAATCTTCGATACCGAGGACAGATCAGTGAGGAGCCAGGGCGACTTCTGCAGGAGCTGGGCCACCACACCGCTCTGTGCCTGAAGAACTGCAGATTTTTCTGTGGGAGACAGAATTTACTGGATAACATTTTTCACTGCATCAGGCAGAACAATGATAAAACCCACACAACCCTCATCCTTTACGGGCCACCAGGCTGTGGAAAAACAGCTGTAATGTGCAAACTATCTGAGCGGGTGCAAGCTGTTTTAGGGCAAGACAGTGTAGTTGTGATTCGTTTGCTGGGGACATCCCAGCTCAGTTCTGCCATTCACAGCCTGCTGAGGGACATTTGTCTCCAAGTGTGTTTAGCATTTGATTTGCCACCACCCCCAACCCAGACCAAACAAGCTTGCAGTGATTTGGTCTTGTTTCTCAGTAAACTCCTCCTCACTGTCTCCCACTGTGGCACACAGACACTGGTGGTGTTCCTTGACTCTGTGGAGAGATTACTTCCTGCTGACGGTGCTCACAGATTCCACTGGCTCCCTACACATTGCCCTCCAAAGGTCCACATCGTCATTTCCGTTTCCACAGCAGAGCCTGATATTCTGAAAGGTCTCCAACACGCTGTGCCTGAGGCTGAAGCGTACTTTGAAGTAGGACCCTTATCCAGCGAGGAAGGTGAGGAGATGCTAGAGATGCTCTTAGCCTCAGACAGACGACGGCTAAGCCCAGCTCAACGGGCCTATTTCCATCAGAGCTTCCCTAGTGGTGGACAAGCCCTGCTCTTCAAGCTGGCCTTCCACGAGGCCAGAAAATGGGCATCTTACACTTCACCTTCAGAACTAGTGATTGCTAGCACAGCCCAGGATGCCATGCACCGTCTGTGTGAGAGACTGGAAAAGTCACACGGCACAGTCCTCGTGGCTCATGTGCTTGGCTATATTGCTTCCTCACGGTGAGTACTGCTATATCTCTAACGGAACAGCCCACATTTCCTGTTGTTCATAAGGAATACGCCTAAATACAGCCAAAACCAGTCAAAGCCCTCAGTTCTTTTGAGCCTGTGAATGTGTTCATACATATATTTAGCAAGCATAACATTCCTCTCATACCTGGCAGCCTATTTAAAATATTGTCTTGAAGGGAGATGTTCTGGGATTACTTGGAAAAGGAACTTGATCTCCATGGCTTATCCAGTGTCTAAGCTCTCAGCTGAGACTGCCATGTGCGAGCTACCGAGATTTTTGGTGACTAGTACTTTTGAACTGCCAGAGAAACCACTCACCTTCCCACTACGGATATCAGTGTAAACAGTAAGGAGGAGGATAAATAATCTCCTTTCATGTATCACACTTCACTTGCAGAAATGGGCTGTCAGACATGGAGTTGAAGGACATTTTATCCCTTGACAATGAAGTTCTCTCAGAGATTCACCACTGCCACCTTCCTTCAAGTAAAACTATCCTGCGCCTTCCTCCTCTCCACTGGGCACGGCTGCGCAGTGACATGGGAGAGTGCCTGGCAGAACGGAAGGCAGATGGCTTCACCCTTCTTTGCTTTGCACACAGGTACTCTTAGAGGGCAGGGAATGAGAAGCCAAACCTCTGAGTATGGGATGTTCCCACCCGGAGCTTTTGGGCACCCTGCCTAGACTCCTCTCAATCCGTAAACTCTGCCAGTGCTGAGATTCTAGAAAACACCCAGCTCTAGCTCCCTGTTCCACTACATCTATTATTTTTTCCCTTCCCAGGCAATTTGTTGAAATGGTGCAAAATCGTTATCTATCAAAACAAGACCAAATCAAGAGGCATTTTCTCCTGGCAGATTTCTTCAAAGGGACTTGGAGCTGGGGAATGAAGAAACCTCTTACATTGTCACACCTTAGCAGGACTTTGAATGCCGACAGGAAGGTGATGAGTATTAGCAGGCTTTTCCATACCTGTAAGCTCCGGGTCAGGGCTCTGTGTCTCCAGATTGCTGCACAGGGTCTGAAATCAGAAGACAATGAAAATAACAGTAAATGACACTATTCAGTGGTTTCAACAATGACAAAGATATATATATATCTATTTTAAACAGATCTCTCCAACCAAGGAGATCTACAGTCATTTACAAAATTTGTCATGCAGTCTTCATATATGTAAAAGGCTACTGCAAAAAGGAAGGAAGTAATTTATTATTCGCATCTGCAGAAAGGCAGCCTGTCTTAGGTTGTAGCAAGAGTAATTTAGACCCCTGAAAAACATTTCCTACTAACAGGAAAACAATGAAAGTCCTGGAAGTGCTGTCTGGCATACCATGAGACAGCAGCTAGCACTGCAGTTGTGAAAGCAAACGGTTTAATCCACAAGCCAGGTCTCCAATCTACTGTTCTGGTTACTCCTAGGTAGCCCCTCAGCCACTCTGGTTCTCCGATACTGTTGCAAATCTGAGGAAGTTGAGTGAACTGCCATTTCATTTACTTAATGCTGGACGAATTGAGGAGCTAAAACAGGATGTGCTGGGTAAGGACTGGGCAAGAGGGAGTATACAGTGCTCTGCAGAGGTGTGCTTCATGCCTACAGCCGCAGGTGAGAATCACAGCCTTTCTGCACAGCATCAATAACCGCTGCGAGAAGGAAGCTTGAAAAAGACAAATAAGCTAACTTTTACAAACTATTATCCTAGAATTATCACCACGCTCCTGCCGTAGCTGAAAGAAATTATCTAGATCCTCCAAACGCTGAGAAGAAAACATATAAAAAACCCTAACAAACTAGAAAAAAATACATAAATCATTTAAGAGGCTAAAGAAGGAACTGTGACAATGGGAGCCCGCCACTTCCTCAGCAAATGACTCCTAGTTCCACTGCTAGTGGCTGTTAATCTTTCTATCCCCTTCCTCCCCAAAAAAGCATTTTTTGTCTCAGTCTTTTCAGGATAACTGTGCATTCTCAGGGCTGATGTCCTCTGCTCTAATGGTATTTCTTTTTGCAGGGAATATGAACTGGATCAGCTGTAAAATAATTGCCTCTGGAATAGAGAGTGTTGTTGATGACTTTGCCATGTGCACTGAATGCATCCGTTGTCCAGAACTACGCCTGGTGCAGGAGACGCTTCTCCTTTTGAAGCCTGCAGTCAGCAGCGTACACAGCCCTGAAGGTAACAGCCATGTCAGAGGGACAGAGCACGATGCAAATGTTTACCAGAGGAAAGAATTGGAATTTTCCTTTCCACATAAAAGCACTTTCCTGAGAAATTACAACCAGTGACAAAATTCTCTGTTCTGAGGTTCCGATTCACGGTACCACCCACCCCTCTACGCTTTTCCACTTCCAACCCTCCAACGGGGCAAATAACAGAGTTGGCTGGCCCTGGTTGTTATAGCAGTAAGTATAAGCAAGAGCCTCTCTGCAGCCCATTCCTTGGCATCAACTATAAACATAGGTCTTACCACTCTGACAACGGACCTAATATGCATATATGCATAACATGCTGTTAATTTCAGTGGTTAGAAGAGGCCTAGCTAAAACGTAAAGTTACTGAACAAAATTGATCCCATTTTACCTCAAACCAGGACAGGAATCCATCAAAAGACTCTTAAATGCCTCATGCTGGTATGGGAAGCTGAGGTTTCTTCTTTGCCAACAGACATTTTGTCTATTTGATTAGAGCAGTTCAGCACGACCACAGCGCCTGTTGCCCCACGTCTAGTGGAAGTATGCATTAGCTATCTGGATTCCCTTCTAGCTTTAAAGCTGACTGGATGAGAGGGTACCCAGTGCTGCTGCCTTGTCTTCTCCTCAGAACACCCACTCCTCCCTCAGGGGACAAATCCTGCCACACCATTACATTTGCCACCGTTTTACGCTGTAGCCTTCCTTGTGTTACTCAAGCGCCTGGTCAGATAAGGCCAGCTCAGTTCATTACATACTGTGTATCACATAAAATACAACTATGGTGGCTCTCACAGGCCTACCAGAGTCATGTTCTAAATGACTTTTTTGTTTCCGCCCTCTTAGGAGTGAGTATAATATACACAGAAGTGCTGGCCAGGCTTCTTTTTTGTGTGCCTTCTTACCCAGAGGTAATCGGGAAGCTGTGCCAGCAGTGTCTAAGCTGGTGCAGTGTCTGTCCCTATCCTGTTCTCATCCCACTCTGCGGATTTCTCCAGCCACCTGGTGGGCCCCTACACACCACGCTCACCGGATTCCTCAAAGGTAGGATCACTCCTGGGGACAGATACAACCCAAGAATATATCAACTCATTCATCTCTTATGAATGAGATCCAAGAAACATAATAAACAGAGCAAGAAGGAGAGAACATCTGTTTCCACAGAAATACGGTTTTGCCTGTGAGCTTACACAAAGGCAGGATAAAGGTCCGTTTGCCGTTGTGCTCAGTCATGCACCAGTCCCATTCGCAACTGCTTCAACAAATGAGGATAAAGTGGGTCATTTTGTCGTCAGGACAACAAAAGCACACACTGACCTAGATATGTCTGAGGGAACCTAATCTTGCTCTTGGCACAGACTACAGGATTCAGACAGTATAGGGGGGGTCCAGTTGGGGAAACAGCACATGAACAATCTCAAAATGTCTCTTTTCTGTCTGCGGTATCAACAACAGCCTCTCCTCTTTGTGTCTTATGGCAGGTGTCACAGTGATGGCACTTAGTTCTGATCACCGGCTGCTGGTGGCAGGTTCCCAGGATGGGTCAATGCTTGTCTGGAATATGGAAGTTTTTGAGCTGCTGCACGCCCTTCCTGGGCACTCTGGTGAGCCTTCTCCGTGTTTTACGATTGGAAAGCTTTTTTCATATGTGAAAAGAGCTCTGACAGCTCGGCGAGCCTCGAGCTGTAGGCACACACACCTCCTAACTGCCAGCATTCTCCCCATCGCTGAAAGCCCTGAGAATCCCTCACTTTGTAAATCCTCCTATTTTATAGCTGAGGTGAGGTGCGTGAAAGTGTTTGGAAAAGGAACCTGTGCTGTTTCAGCTGCCATGGATCACAGTCTGCGCATCTGGAATTTGATTTCTGGCAGAGCAAGGTTTATTATCCAGGATACGCGTATGGAAGAACAGCCCTCACATCACCTTCATGTGGATGAGGGGAACATGATTGTATATTCTTCCTCAGATACAACGGTACGGCCAGTCTTGAACTTAAAGCGTGCTGAAAGAACAAGAACTTTAGAAGTTACAGCCACAATCACAAAGGTTGTAGACAGAAAAGCTACCTGTCCTTGCTACTCCTGTCTCTTTTGCCACCTCTTTACTAGGTCAATGCTTGGCACCTGGAGACAGCAGAACTCATCTTCCAGATTTCTGGAGAGGCGTCAGATGCATGGATGTGTTCTGCAGTATCCAGCCCAGGGCTGGCGATTATGACTGTGTCTGAAGGAGGAACGCTGAGTCTGTGGAACAGCAACACTGGCGAGCTGAGATCCAAATGTCAGCTGTCAGAGCTACAAGAAGAAATACCAACATCCAGTGTTCTGATCCAGAAGCAAGGGAAGATGATAGTGGGATTTAGCAGGGGGTCTCTATCCATGGTACACATCTATGTGTTCAACTTTCTTATAATATTTCTTGTATTTTCTTCTAATATCCAGAGGTTTACTGAGCCAGACAACAGATCTGGTAACCAACGGGCCTTCCTTCTCTATTCTGAATAGAGCATCCTCCTCACACTTCCATATCCTAGTTCCCAAACAGACAAGCATAACACTTTCTATCCTTCTGCACCCTATAGCTCTGCCCAACACCATGTGGCCAAATTAAGTTTCACTGCTAATGTATCCTCCTTCTATCAGCAGAGAGGGAGCTCAGCTATCCCAGATTCCCGTCTCACTCCTGCCTTGTTTTTGTGCAGATCGCTTCTGATGGAAACCGCCTGCTAGAGAAGCTTCCTGGAAGGGTTTGCTTCGTGGTGGCATCAGAAGACGAGTCCATTCTTGCTGCAGGTTCAGTAGCACCCTTTCGTTAGGAAAGTCTTGTTAGCAGCTGCTCTCCCACATGCAAAGTGTGCTTTAAAAGGGGCCAGAATGTGGAATTTCCCACGAGCCTGGCCTTGTTTAACTATAGTGCTTAAGGGGGTAACAAAGATTGGGTGACATTCTCTTTGTGAGGAGTCAGAACATTGCCTGTGTACCAGGAGCTTTTTCTCAAGGGAGTAAGATGTAAGTAGTGAACAGGACTTAAGCTGGCATCATTATTTTTTAGGGTTTCTAAACTACCCCTTGGGCTTACCTTTAAAGAAATACAGGAATTAAATCACATGCATAAGGACATGGTGTTGAAGAGGATTAGAGATGACTTCTGCTCAATAAATCAGTAACTAACATTTTACTGTTTAAGGTTTTAAGGAATACGTGCGAGTGTATCTGGCAGACCCAAAGGGATTCCACAGGTTCCTAGCAGCAGATTTGGAACACGATGGAGCGGTTCAAACGGCTGTTATCTCTGCTGGCAACAGCATGATTGTTACTGGTTCTCAGGCTGCATCTATCCAGGTAGGAAGGAAGGCTGGGCAGCTTCCCAGTCAGAAGCGTCTCTTACAAATCCAGCTTACAGGATATGGCCCCGTTCCAATAAGGAGGTCATCTTCATCCCCAGCAACCTGTTTGGGGGTTGGATTGGCAGTTCTGAAGATGTTTTTAGTACTGCCATACTTCCAAGAAGATGAGCGTTGATGCCTCTCTTTATTCCTTCAAGCCTTCCTGTTCTCCTTTTGTTTTTGACACTGAACGGAGAGCACTCAAGCCAGTGTATGCCCAACACCTGAAATACAATTGTATTTCTGAAATGTTTTGAATTTGAACTCCTAAAAGCTGCCTCATTATCCATCTGTGAGCAGGAGCCAGATGGAATACACAACATCTGCAGCNGACACCTGAAATACAATTTTATTTCTGAAATGTTTTGAATTTGAACTCCTAAAAGCTGCCTCGTTACCCATCTGTGAGCAGGAGCCAGATGGAATACACAACATCTGCAGCATCATCACTTGCCAAAGAAAGAGGTAAACAGCCAGTGCAGTCCAAAATGTGCAGGATCTAATTAGGGATCTTTCAGAGCAAAGGAAGCAAGCGGGCTGAATGGCTCCAGGTGCTTCAAACATTTGCTTTAGAGTTAGTCGGTACTAGCAGTTACTCAGTGTTTTGCCTTCTAATATTAGGATGTTATCCTTTGACTTTACTTATGTTACAAGTTAGTTACAGTATATTGGTTTACCTCTTAAATAGGACTAAGGAAAAAGTAGCTCAGGCACTGACGACTTCTCCCCCCTCAACTTTTCCCAGGTGTGGAGTTTATCAGACCAGGGGATGCTGACTGACACACTGGATGGCATGGGAGCACCAGTAACGCTCTTAGCCCTGTGTGACTGCACTTTGGTGTCTGCCTCCCACAGCGCACCGTATCTGGGTGTGTGGAACCTCATCAACAACCATCAGCAGAAAACCCTGGCACCAATCCCAAACACCGGCTGCGCTGCGCTGTCCCATGGGGGGAACTATGTCTATTTTACCCAACCTGAAGACAGAGATAAAGTCATCATCTGGAATGCCACAGAAGGTGAACTGCATCTCAGAAATAAAATTAATTAAATTAAGCCTGTGTATGGGATAGGAGAGAAATAAAACAGCTCACAGAGGCAGCAAAGGTAGGGTTAGTTTTCTGAGCATATGACAAGCACCGTCTGCTCCTTTCTGCTAGAGCATGAGATTTAGGAAAATTTGTTGCAGGCTTGGAGAGCTTTTTAATCTCCTTTGCAAAGGTTTGTCTAGAATAGCTTATTATTATGACATGGGAAAACTGGAAATATGAATAATATGCAAATTATTTCACAAATAAAGAAGCCAATCATGAGCCCCATCTGAGGGAAGACATTTACGTGCAGTTAGAGTAAGAACAGTCTTGCTAATTTCCTTCTGTTTTACAGGTGAAGTGTGTGACACGCTGGACACCTCTGCACGAGTGAGATGCCTGGAAATAGCTGAGCAAAACCAGCTCCTTTTCACAGGGCTTATATCTGGAACAGTCCTTGTCTTTCCTCTGAACTCCACGCAGGATGTAGCATGCATCCCACCTCCAGAGTCACAGAAACCAGTCAACGACATCGCAGTCAACAAGCAGGAAAAGCAGCTCGCCATAGCATACGATGACTTAGTCCTTGTGCTGGATATTATCCCTGCAGATCCATGCCCAGTGATCGACAGGCCCATCTACACCTTTAAAACTCAGATCCCCGGCTCTCTGATTTCCAGAGTGGCTGTCCTGGCAGATTACAGAGTCCTCTATGGCATGACTAGCGGGGACTTATTCCTTTATGACTGCCCTCAGGCCCAAGTGTTTCCTTTGGAAGGTCACAGAAGCCAGATCTCCTGTTTGGAAAGCAGCCATGGAGAGCAGTGGGCACTCAGCGGATCCGAAGATTCCCTGCAGTGTCTCTGGGACTTGGAGTTCTGTCAGCAGGAACATGAGATGTGCTATTATAAGGTACCACAGTGGTAAGACAGTGTCAAGAGTTGATGGCTGCCCTAAGCTGCCAGGGAGGATCCAACGGACAGGATTCCCAGCTCTCAAAGAGCATACCCAAATCCAGCGTATAGCTGTTCAAACTGACAGGCAGTAAGCTATTCTCAGCAACTAGGTCTGATTTTAAAGCATCCGTACATCTAAATACACTATCAAGGTGCCAGTGCTGTCTAAGTGAATGAGTGCTGTTAACACCACTCTGACACTAAACTTAAGTCATAGGAGTTATTTATCTACAACTTATTACTGCTCATTTAGCTGGTGAAAGCTAGATGACACAAATCAGTGAAGAGAATGAGACTTCACAAGTTAACAATAGCAACAGAAGGGGTAAATTGGGCCAGCTCAGGAGAATCCAGCAGGTGAAAAAAAAGTGATGGCGGAGGCTGGATCAATCCTGTTACTCTTTCACCTGCGGATGTGCCTGAGCCATTCCTTTCCACAGGTTGGAATAACGGGCTTTTGTACAGTCATACTGGGCTGTCTTTCCTGCGCAGCTATGGAGTGCTTCACAAGCGAGGGGCTTTATTTTGTGATACCTCCCATCCTCCTACCAGGATCACACTTGTAAAAATCTTTATTTATTACCTCTATTCTTAAGCACTGAATAACCCCTGACTACTCTAAGGCATCTTCTCTTCAACCTGTATTTACCAGCACAACAATCTAATCCTAACCATCCATTTTCAGCCCACATCTCTCCTGAAAGGCATTTGCTGCGCTTGCTTCTCAAAAGATGACAAGTACCTGTACACTGGATCGCTGGATCAGTCCATTACAGTCTGGGACGTTGCAAGCGGTGAGTAATGGTGAGACGCTAGCAACAACGAGGAGGTCTGTACTCCTTCCTGTGTTAAACAGGCTTGTAGCACCCTTCGTGTTGTAAGAAGGGAGACATGCCATGCAGCAACAGTTTGGGCCAGCATGAGAACCGAGGCTAGAATAACGGATCCAGAGGTAGCCTGTTAGCTGCAATTGCAATACTACAGCTGGAACATTCCAGCACAGAGTAGAGAAAAATATTCTGGGTTCAAACATCAGCAGCAAGATTAAGGGCAAAGCAAGAAAAATCTCTGTTAAGCCTCTATTATGCAAACCATCTATAACGCTCTAAGGAGAAACAAGCAACATGGCTTATTTTTTCCCCCTCTCCTCCTTGCTCTTCACGTGACCCAGTTTTACCGAGTTAAGTTGTCTGGTGACAAGGGACCATTTGAGGGAAGCGGCGTATTTCAAGTCCAGTCCTATTACACAGTAAATGCTTTATTCTGAGCTTGGTTTCCACAGGTGCCTTGCTGGCTGTACAGTGTGTATACACAACCGCTCACAGAATTGCACCAACTGCAGACGGATTTGTGGCAGTAACAAAAGTTGGTCGTATAATTCGTGAGCAGTTTCACTGCCCTCAGACCACCCCTCCTCGGTACAACCCACTCCGGAACATCATGGCAACGTGCACGGTAAAATCCAGAAAGAAGGACAAGGAAAACTCAAGCAAGCAACCGCACAGCCAAGGAAATTCTTCTGGGAGCCGGAGTCACACCAGCAAGGTCTCTCAAATCTGCTCAGTGGTGTAAAAAGCAAAGATGAATAGAATAAGGCAGCCTGAACACCCCGGACTGAGGTCGCGGGTCTCTCTTTCTGTCCTTTTGCCTTAGTGCCTCAGAATCACAACATTAAACATTGCTGAAAACCCTCCCGCTGCCGTTATTCAGAGGCTGTTGACACCGCGGCACAACGCGACTGCTCTCACGCACCACAGTAACAACCACTTAAGAAACATAAACGAGAAGAAAAACCCCAAACCAACACTAAAACCACATTTCACCCCACTACACCGGAGCAGGCACTACAGCTCGGTGCGGACCACTGATCGCAGCCGGGCCGAGGCCTTCCCGCGCCCACCGCGCCGCTGCCCTTCCCGGTAGAGCGGCACCGGGGGCTCGCGCCGCCGCTGCCCCCCAGCCCGGAGCGCGCTCGCCCCGCGGCCCCCCGGTGATCCCCTCCCCTCCCCTGCCCCCCCTCAGGCCGCTCACCGGGGCCGGGACCTGAGGAGCGGCTCCCGCCGCGGCGGTTGAACTGCCGGAAGCAGCGCGCGACGCCGACGGCGGCCGCGAAGGTTCCGCCGCGGGCCGGGCCGGTGACGCCGTGCGCGCTGACGCAGGCGCTCCGCACGCGCTGACGGGGGGGCGGGGAGGGAGGGAGGGGGGGGCGCGCTGCTGCCCGACTCCCAACATGGCGGCGGGGGGCGGCGGCGGCGGCCGGGGGGGCAGCGCCCCGCGCTGGGGCGGCGGCGGCCGGGCCGCGGCGCAGGAGAAGCTGCCGGTGCATGTGAGTGCGGCGACCGCCCCGGCGGCCGGGACCGCCGTGATTTCCCCCTTCCTTCCCCCGTCTCCCCCCCTCCCCCACTCCGCGAAGGGCCGCTCCCCGCCGCCCTCGACCCCCCGGGACGGCGCTGCCCGCACCGCCGTGACCTGCTCTGCCCAGTCGGCGGCGCCGAACCCGCTCCCCGACGCCTGTTCCCCCCGGCTGGTACCGTGGGGTGCTCCGGGGCCTTCTCCCCCCGGTGCCGTGGGGTCCCCTGGGGCCTCCGCCCTCCTCCTCCGGTACCCTGAGGCCCCTCTGGGCCTGTCCCCCCCCTCCGCTGTACCGTGTCCCCCCTCCCCAGCCCGGCTGTTCTCCTCTGGTACCAGGGACATCCTCCCCGGGGACATGTCCCCCCTCTCCCCGGTACCGTGCCCCCCTCCGTGCCTGGCCATCCTCCTCCAGCACCCCGAGGCCCACCCTTCCCGTACCGCGGGGCCCCACCGGGGCCTGCCTTCCTCAGAGCCTCCTCGTCTGGTACCGTGTGCCCCGAGCTGCTCCCCCTTCCCCGGTGCTGTGGGCCACCCCCCCCCGGGGCCTGTTCCCACCTCCCTCCGTGCTGCGGGGTGCCTCTGCCCCCGTTCTGGGGCTGTGGGGACCCCCAGGGCCGGTTCCCCCTCTCTGGGCCTCACCCGCCTTCTCATCTTGCAGGTGGAGGATGCGCTTTCCTACCTGGACCAGGTGAAGATCCGCTTTGGCAGCGACCCCGCCACCTACAATGGCTTCCTGGAGATCATGAAAGAGTTCAAGAGCCAGAGGTAAAGCCCAGGCCCCACACCCCAGGGCTGTTCCAGGGGGCTCCTCAGCCTCTGGGGGGATCTCTCGGCCTCTCTGGGGTCTCCCAGCCTTCACTCCATCATTCCACCTCCGCAGACACACAACACAGGCCACCCTGCTGGCCTGTCCCCCCATAGTGCAGTCACTAGACACTGGAGGTGGAAGGTCTGTCTCCATCCCATCGTTTTCCAGAGGTGAAATGCACAGGAAAAGGCAAATCTATTTTTACTTCCTGCTCTGAAACGCAGATCTTGAAAATAAGTGAAGATGCTTAAGTGCAGAGCCTCTCTGTGACCTGTCAGCCCTAGAGGTGATGTCTGCCTTGCCTGTTTTGGGTAATCTGCACACTCACGTCTCCTCTCTGGGGATAACGCTCCCAGTATGAGCCTGCAGTGGTCATTCCCTCTGCTTGGGCTAATTTCCAGGTCTGAGGTTCCCAAACTTGCGTGTTAAAAATTGCATCTCTAAGAAGCCAGATGTGTCACATACCTCTGCAGTTTTCTAGGCTTAACTTGTGTTTCTGATTTGGACACAAGTAACAAATTCTTCTTCATTTTAGCATTGACACACCTGGAGTAATCCGACGTGTTTCACAGCTTTTCCATGAGCATCCTGACCTCATTGTAGGATTCAATGCTTTCCTCCCTCTGGGCTACAGGATAGAAATTCCAAAGAATGGGAAGTTAAGTATACAGTCACCTTTGAATAGTCAGGTAGGTCACAGACTTTATATTCTCTAGATAAATTCTGTTACGTGTGTTGCTATACACATATCTTGTACAGTTTAGGCTCTGTAGATTTATGTGTATTGCATGTTGCTAAAGATTTTACATGGTTTTCAAAGTCTATGATAATGGGCATAATGGGATGGAGCCCCTCTGCTGGGAGGACAGGCTGAGAGAGTTGGGGGTGTTCAGCCTGGAGAAGAGAAGGCTCCAGGGAGACCTTAGAGCTCCTTCCAGTGCCTAAAGGGGCTCCAGGAGAGCTGGGGAGGGACTCTTGATCAGGGAGAGGAGCCGTGGGACGAGGGGGAATGGTTTTAACCTGAAAGAGGGGAGATTTAGATGAGATATTAGGAAGAAATTTTTCACTCTGAGGGTGGTGAGCCCCTGGCGCAGGTTGCCCTGAGAAGCTGTGGCTGCCCCATCCCTGGAGGTGTTCAAGGCCAGGTTGGACGGGGCTTGGAGCAACCTGGGCTGGGGGGAGGTGTCCCTGCCCAGGGCAGGGGGGTGGAACGAGGTGGTCTTCAAGGTCCCTTCCAACCTAAACCATTCTATGATAATATAAATTTAAATATTTCTTCTCAACCCAGTTGTTAGTTTAGCTTACACAAGAATGATATTCCTGCATGAAGTGCCACTTCAAATACTTTGGTCAGATTTGAAAACTGAAATTGTAATTGGCTTGGCATATTTATATAGATTCTCAGTACATGATGTGTGTAGTGACAAGTTTCAGAAGGAGATCCTGGAAGAGTCACCTTTCCAG
>RSEF01000028.1:4497616-4515193 GCA_003993805.1 Himantopus leucocephalus
TTTAAATCTCTCTGTTGCTTAGAAATTCAGCAGCTTTAAGAGCCTTATGTTTTAATATGTTTCTTAAAACTGACAGTTCCTCTGAAATAAAACAGTGGTAGCAGAAACTGTGGTGCATGTTGTTCTGTACCCCCTCACAAGTGTCATGGATAGTGCAGTGACAGTCAAAAGCGATAATGAGTCAGATGGCTCATAAGCCAGATATGACTTACGGGNTGGATAGTGCAGTGACAGTCAAAAGCGATAATGAGTCAGATGGCTCATAAGCCAGATACGACTTACGGGATTTTTTTAACTGATGGTGTTAACAAACTAGGCAATTTAGGAGAATTATTGGCTAACTGAATCTTTTTTTCTTTCTTCTTCACGTGGTAATCGTTTTAGCTAAACAGCTTGAAAATCCTGATGCGAGATTGTTGTTGAACTTGCGCTGTGTTTCTGTACAAGTCACTGTCTTGTGTGTCTTATGCCACTAGGTNTGACTTACGGGGTTTTTTTAACTGATGGTGTTAACAAACTAGGCAGGGAAATTTATTGGCTAATTGAATCTTTTTTTCTTTCTTCTTCACGTGGTAATCGTTTTAGCTAAACAGCTTGAAAATCCTGATGCGAGATTGTTGTTGAACTTGCGCTGTGTTTCTGTACAAGTCACTGTCTTGTGTGTCTTATGCCACTAGGTGCCCTCAGAGCCTGTTCCCAGCGCTCTCCCTGGCAGCGGGCTGTTGTTGCATTACTCCCAGGAGAATTCGCACAATCACAGTGACTGTTCCGAGGAGTTTAGGCAACAGCTTCCATACAAAGAAGATAAATCCCAAATTCCTTTGGAGTCCGATTCTGTAGAGTTCAATAACGCTATCAGTTACGTGAATAAGATCAAAACACGTTTCCTTGACCATCCAGAAATTTACAGATCCTTTTTAGAAATTCTGCATACTTACCAGGTAAAAAGTCTTCCATGTAAGAGGTTGTGGGTTTGCACTGCAGCTGTTTGAGTGGTTGTTGTCATATGAAATGTCTGCCTATTGAACAGGCTTACACAGTTCCCAAGCACTAGCCTTTGGCCAACAGTTGCCTCATAGATATTCACATGAAATGACAAAAGTGTGAAAATTGTAGAACTTTTCGGGGTCTGAGGTGTAAGGGGGTTGTATCTGTCTTTACTAGCCTTTGGTTGATTTAGTGATATTCTGTGTGAAAGGATGTGCTGTAAGAACCTCAGGCTATCTGATAGTTATTTCAGGTTTGTATTGCATAAAGGTTTTGGCTGAGTTGATGAGTTTTCTTACGTAGTGAGGTATGTTTTCGACTCTAACATCTGTGCCTGTCTTTTCAGAAAGAACAGCTGAACACTAAAGGCCGGCCCTTTCGGGGCATGTCAGAGGAAGAAGTGTTTACTGAAGTAGCAAATCTGTTCAGGGGACAGGAGGATCTGCTTTCTGAGTTTGGACAGTTCCTCCCGGAGGCTAAAAGGTCTTTGGTATGTGTATGCTTAGAGCAAGGCAGAATATTGAATACTCTCTGTTTGTATGTAGAATACATAAAGAAGCTTTAGGAATGCAAAACATGATGGAAAAACATAAAGCCAGTAGATGGACTTTGCTCCTCTTCATTGTTTGGACTTTTGCAGAACAGGTGACTGAACTACATGTTCTCTGTCCTGTTCTGATATATAGGGTTCTTTGTTTGCACCAGTCGAGAAGAGAACATTGAAGTCATTCTTTATTAACTTCAGTTCACAGGAAACGGACCATGCGAAGTGAACAGTGTCCAGAAGACTGAGCATGAGAAGAATCTGGAACACAGCAAAAAGCGATCCAGACCACTGCTGTTGCGTCCTGTTTCCGGCCCAGCAAAGGTATCTTTAGCAAGTAAAAACTTAGAATAACCTGATATTACTCGTTATGTTTAGATAATTGCTTAGATAAAGTTGTAATGAGTAGCGTCTTTGAGGTATGTACATGTTAGGTACAAGAAACAAAATTTCAAAGTTATTTTTAAAATAATAATTACGGTAGAAAAAGGGAATTTTTAAAGTATGCTTAAATGTGTGTGGTAACGTGTTGAATACTAAATATCAAAACCTTCTGTACAAGTATTGGCCCTGGAAAGGGACAGTTCATTGCTTCTATGAAGAAATGTTTCTTTGGAATTCTTTCTCAAGTGATCCTTTTTTTTGTTTTTTTTTTCTTCTTGGCTTAGTGGAGGACTTGACACAGCAATGCTAGATCACTGTTGGGGAAATACCGAGTTTCAGCCTTTGCAGAGGGTTGTTGTATGTCAGCGAAGTGGAATTTGATAGCATTTGAGTCACAACGTTTTCAGTTTAACTGCTTGTTCTTTTAACAGAAGAAAATGAAACTGCGAGGTACCAAAGACCTGTCAGTAGCGACAGTGGGAAAATATGGAACACTACAAGAGTTTTCCTTCTTTGACAAGGTCGGTATTTGGCTGTTCTCATGTTCTGTGGACTTACTTTCAGCCATTTACGTGGTTATTAATTGGTTTTCTATATGATGTTTGTCAGCGCTTAGCAATTGCCTGATTTTTCAAGTGGTAGAGACAGACCAAGAAAAAAGAAAACAGATGGGTTTGGAAGATGAATAGAAACTGATAACAGGTTTTCCTGGATGCTTGTCTCTTACAGACACGTTTTTCTCTATTTTTCGGTGATGTTTCGTTATGGTACCACCTGTAGTTACTACATTATTGTTTGAAAATGGACTTTTTTGTGCATATTCTTTTTTTATGTTGCAGTGTAGACAGAGGTTTGTCACTGTGCCCGTGGCTGAGACTACTTAGAATATGAACACTAAATAAAAGTGGTGTTCAAGTGGTCTGATCATTTCTCTCCAAACTGTGCTTTAGGTGCGTAGGGTGCTGAAGAGTCAGGAAGTCTACGAAAACTTTCTCCGTTGCATTGCTCTCTTCAACCAGGAGTTGGTCTCTGGCTCTGAGTTGCTCCAGCTAGTTACACCATTTTTAGGGTAAGTTACTGAGTATCTTCTCTGCTGTGTCATAGTTTTTGGGTCTTAGTCTGTTACTTTTTGGTAGACGTTGTGAACTTTGTTAACGAAGTTTTGGATTTAACTTCAGAAATATCTCCTATGTAGTGTGCAAGAGGCAATTGAAGGCTAATCCAAAAAGAGGAGTAATAAAATCTGAATCTTTTAACGTGTCTACACAGCTTTGAAAAGGCATTTTGGGGAGGATATCTTCCTCTATCTGTGCACGCGGTTGAAAGCCTCACAAGCAGCAGACTACCTGATGTTATACTAAATCACTGGGGACAGAGAATCTCATGAATTCTGGAGGGTGGTCGCTGTTCACGCTTCTTGTTCTAATCTCTCAAAATGTAATACAGGTCTAAACATGAAATCTCAGAACAGAGCTGAGAGAAGGATAAATAGTTCTAGCTCTGATGTGAGCTTCTCGTGCTGTTCGGCTGCCAACAGAAAAGGACGAGTCACATGGCAAAGTGACTCCTCAGTCAGTTAAGGGGAGTATTCGTGAAGTTGTGAAGGGAGGTTCTTTTCCTGCCTTAAGTCAAAAAGAACATAAAGCACTTCAGAGAGAATGATAACAGAGGTGAAACGTTGGTGAAGGATTTCTCACAGCAGTGCTAAGTTCGTTTAGATTTTCTCTCTCACTTTTATGACGCGCGTTAGCCACCCTAAAACTGTCGGCGTGAAATAACAAAATATGCTTACTTGTGTTTTTGAAGGAAATTCCCAGAACTCTTTGCACAGTTCAAGTCCTTTCTTGGTGTGAAAGAGCTTTCATTTGCTTCTCCACTGAGCGACCGATCTGGGGATGGAATGAGTCGGGAAATTGATTATGCTTCCTGCAAACGCATAGGATCAAGTTACCGGGCGCTCCCAAAAACCTACCAGCAGCCAAAGTGCAGCGGAAGAACAGCCATTTGCAAGGAGGTACTTTGAGATCAACTTATTCAATCCCTGAGTACACATTGCACTTCCATAACCTTAAGTGGGGTGTTAGTGCTACATCTTCTGCGTGTGGATTCTTCTCTCTAATGCTGATTAGCCAGCGTTGATCTCAAATCAGTTATTTTACTCATTTGACTCATTTTGTCTAAGCCCATCTCAAATCGTGTCTTTCACTTCAATGTCTTTTGAGTCTGTGTGCATACACAAATTTATTTCTATAGACAGGAAAGAATATTAAATAGCCTGAAATTAATTTTCTAGCAGTGGACCAATATGACCTTTAGAAACAGTTTTTCTCTGGAAAGAGCAGTGTGAGCCAGTGTCTTGGGCACCGTTCTCACTGAGAGCAGACATCTGCAGCGTAGGTGCTCCCACCTCTGGCCGTTTGTTGGCAAGTCTGTCTCCTTAGAGTTGCTGATTCCTGCAGCGTGATCTCTGTGCTTTGTGAGGTGATGGTGAAGGTGCTTTCGAGCTTTCTGAGCAGGGCCCTGGCACAGTTCCACACAGACCTCTAATCTTCTGAGAGCAGTCATAGGAGTGGCTTCTGATCTACATCTGAAACTTCTAATAGAAACTTGGGGAAAAACTGCACAAATGAAACAAGAGCGGTGTCACACCCCATGAGAACGGCTCTGGGCTCATAAGGCTCTGTTCAATGTCATGTCTTTGCACTGTTGCAGGTGTTAAATGATACCTGGGTTTCATTTCCATCCTGGTCTGAAGACTCCACTTTTGTCAGCTCCAAGAAGACTCCTTATGAAGAGCAGTTGCACCGCTGTGAAGATGAGCGGTTTGAGGTACTTCTGCTACTGAGCTTCCTCTCTGCCTGTCTGCTCCTCAGAAAGCAAAACTTGTAGCTCTGAGGATTTTGACTGAATTAATTGGTGGCCAAATACTGAAAGTTCTATTACTGTCTGTTGGTTTGAGCTAGAGTTTGGTGTTTTGCACTCTCTTGGAGTCTAATGGTTCTTTCTAGGCATGAGTCCAGTTGTAAAAAGCATGTTACCTTTGGGAGAACGGGCAGAGATGTATTTTCCAGTAAGAAACCTTGCTGATGCTTTTTTAGCTCCACCCAGTGGGGCTGGAATGCATGCCACAAACCTGGCGCTGCTGGTCTCCATTTTCCTGCGGTGCTTGTTCTTACGCTGTCTTTTGTGAACTCTTGACAGTTGGATGTTGTCTTGGAGACCAATTTAGCCACAATACGTGTGCTGGAGAGCGTGCAGAAAAAACTGTCTCGACTGACTCAAGAGGATCAGGAGAAATTTCGACTGGATGATTGCTTGGGAGGAACATCAGAAGTGATCCAGCGCAGGGCCATCTATCGCATCTATGGTGATAAAGCACCAGAGATCATCGAAAGTCTTAAGAAAAACCCAGTTACTGCAGTTCCTGTTGTTCTTAAGAGGTAATTCCCATTCTCGTGTTCACCTGGGATCTTTAAGAAACTGATAAGGGATTTTTAAACAACTGTTTCCTGTAGATGTTTCAAAGGATAACTCATCTTCAGTGGTGATGCTTTTATTTATTTATTTATTGCTTCCAGGAGTACTGGAGAGGTTTTGGTGCATCACAGTTGGCTACATTAAAATGCTTTGCGTGTGTTTCTGTGGTTGTCTTTTTGAACTGAAGTAGATAATAAATTTATGCAGATTAAAAGCAAAAGAGGAGGAATGGCGGGAGGCCCAGCAGGGCTTCAACAAAATTTGGCGGGAGCAGTATGAGAAAGCCTACTTGAAGTCCCTTGACCACCAGGCCGTCAACTTCAAACAAAATGACACCAAAGCTTTGCGCTCCAAGAGCTTGCTGAATGAAATTGAGAGTGTCTATGATGAGGTGCGTATGCTAGTAAATAATCCATCCTGTCTGTCCTTCGTTTATAGTATTATCTAGATGTTTACATAGCTCCTGGGACCTTGTAGAAGTGGTAGTGCTCTGAAGAGTTCTCAGTCAAAAATGACCATCCCAAGCGTAGCGTTAATACGGGCTTATTTATTCTGGCAGGAATGGCTCTTGAGCATGGATTGGAAGGATCTTTATCTATTTGTCTCTTGATTACAGCATCAGGAGCAGCATTCAGAGGGGAGAAGTTCCTCCACAAACGAGCCTCATCTTATCTTTATCTATGAAGATAAGCAGATTTTGGAAGATGCAGCGTCTCTGATCAGCTATTATGTGAAAAGGCAGCCTACTATCCAAAAGGAGGATCAAGCAACCATTCGGCAGATAGTGCATCACTTCATACCTGAGCTGTTTTTCTCTCAGCCCCCTGAGCACAGTATTTCTGAAGAATCAACAGATGAGGACAGAGAAAACCATCAGGGGCAGAACCTGGATACTCCTGACCTACGGAAAAAACATGTGCCTGGGCCTCCAAGCAGTCCTTTGGAGGCAAAAGCAACCTTCTGTGATGTTACAGCTGCTGAGCCCCACAACACTCTGGATGATGTTTACAGTCTATTCTTTGTCAATAATAATTGGTACTTCTTCCTCCGCCTTCACCAGACTCTGTGCTCTAGGCTCCTAAAGATTTATCGTCAAGCTCAGAAGCAGCTTCTAGAGTATCGGACTGAAAAAGAGAGAGAGAAACTCCTTTGTGAGGGAAGAAAAGAAAAAACCAACGATCCAGCCATGGAACTAAGACTGAAGCAACCAAGTAAGAATAATCCGGGATGTAGTCCATTCTTCATGCTCTGGTTGCTCGTGCTCGATTGTATATATCTGAGTAACTGAGACCAGCAGGCGGGTCTGTAAGGAATGTAGAGGTGCAAA
Source organism: Himantopus leucocephalus (assembly GCA_003993805.1). Taxonomy (NCBI): domain Eukaryota; kingdom Metazoa; phylum Chordata; class Aves; order Charadriiformes; family Recurvirostridae; genus Himantopus; species Himantopus leucocephalus. Next base: position 4,504,336 of record RSEF01000028.1, read on the forward strand.
CCTCCACTATATTTGTGATTTGTGGATACAGCTCATTTAACAGGATAGTTAATTTGTAATTTAACTTCTGAAGGCTCTCATGCGTAGCTCATAGAGACTTCATGAAAGCCCACTGTTGTCAGACGTTCTGAATTGTCTCGTATTAGTCTGTTACTTTGATTTAAAAGGAAATAGTTGACTATGCAAGGTAGTCATGGAAGTGCATGAGATAAAAATGTTACAGCCCGTCAGCAGCCCTTGCAGAGAACTGTCTGTCTCTAAGCCTGTTCTCGGTACTGAATGTCGTGGTTCTTGAGCAGCGCTGTCCCTTCTGTCTCTTAACTTCACTCTGCCCCTTGCATGCAGCAAGTGACTGCGCTTTTCCCCTACCCAGGTGAGGTGGAACTGGAGGAGTACTACCCTGCGTTCCTGGATATGGTGAGGAGTCTGCTGGATGGGAATATTGACCCAACGCAGTACGAGGACACCCTGAGGGAGATGTTCACTATCCATGCCTATATTGGTTTTACTATGGACAAACTAGTGCAGAATATTGTCCGCCAGGTAACTAATTTGATAGCTGTGCTGTGTGTTTGGGGGATGCACATCTCCCTTCTGTGGACAGATAGGTCTCACAGTACTCTGTAGTGCAAGGACTCACTGAACTTAAAGCAAATTCATAGAAAACTTATATATGTAGGGGAAATGCTCTAACAGAAGGTCAGTGAGATAGTTCAGCTTCAGTACAGGGTCCACCTTGGGAGATTTGCCCTTCCTGGCCTTCTTCAATATTTTTAAAAGTTTCAGTATTTTCAAAATTCTGCCATTCCCAAAATACATCTGAGGAAAAAAAAAAAGTCCAGTCCTTTTTACTCAAATCTGTCTTCTAATTGTAGTTTTGTTACAGTTAAGGCACATCAGCCCCTCACTCTTCTCTCTTCCTTTTATTGCAAAGTAATGCAAAAGGCAGTGAAACGTGTGAAGTCGCTGCAGTTAAAGCTTTGGTAGTTCATCTGGGGTGTGATGCTGTGCTGAGTTTTGTGCTCCTTTCATGACACACTAGAGTTAACTCTTGGCCCAGACTTGCTGACTGAATTCCCCCTTTTTTTAATGGAAGCTTCACCATCTAGTGAGCGACGACATCTGCTTGAAGGTTGTTGAGCTGTACTTGAACGAAAGGAAGCGAGGTGCTGCTGGAGGTAACTTATCCTCCAGGTGTGTCCGGGCAGCAAAGGAGACCAGCTATCAGTGGAAGGCTGAACGTTGCATGGCGGATGAGAACTGTTTTAAGGTAAGAACTTGCTGCCAGGGAACTTCATAAAGTGACTGTGGCACTTTGCCTGGGAGAAATGGGCTTGGAAGCTTCAAGGCCACAATGGTGAGAGGGAGCAATGTAGAGAGAAGGTACCAAAAGCAGAGCATAGACAGGAAAGTGGCGTACTGGCTCGCTGAAAAGCCCTGCTGCTTACTTCTCTGCTAACTCATATTTATTGTCCACATGACTTCTTGTGAATATACAGCATTTTATTGTGAACGCATGTGGCCCATATCTTGTGCCTGTAACTTTATTACAGGTAATGTTTCTTCAGCGGAAGGGACAGGTGATCATGACCATTGAGCTTTTGGATACAGAAGAAACCCAGACAGAAGATCCTGTGGAGGTCCAGGTAATATCACAGTGACCACGGAGTCTGCTGTACCATAGACAAAGCAGATGTCTAAGAACGCTTTCCCACTTTCTTGTTCCAAACTGTGAGACTTGGCCAGGAGGAGAAGTTTACCTGGGAGGTGGGAAGATTACATGTGGGGCTGTCGTCATTGACAGAAATGGCTATGTTGGCAAAAGAGTTTCAACGTAAATGAGCTTGGGGTCCAGTGAGATACCAGCAGCTTCATAAAAAGCAGCTTGGAGATAAACTAGTTCTTTGCAGTGGTGTTTGTCTTGATGAGAGCGAAAGCTGACTTGAAACTGGTCTCTCTTGTGTAGCACCTGGCTAACTACATGGAGCAGTACGTTGGGGTAGAAGGAGCTCCGAACAACCAGAATGATGGCTTCTTACTGAAACCGGTCTTTCTGCAAAGGTGAGCGTGCTCCCTCTCCTGAGTCACACCCGCAGCAGCTGGGACTGCATATGTGGCAGTGGTTTTGGGTGATGTGGCACACAAGCAGCTCTAGGGAAATGCACTCATCTTTGAGGTCCAGAGGGGCTGCTGTAATCCAGTGCACTGCATAAAAATGCTGAAGAAAAAAATTACGACTACTGCATTGAGGTTTGTTCATGAGACTGTGTTTAGAATGAAGTGGGACTGTCTAAGCAGTCCCTTCTGGGAGGAATTTGAGGTCTAATTTGTTCCCATTTCACTAAATATTTGTCAGAGCGTATGGAGGAAGATCCTGGAGAAGCTCTGAAAGCTGAACGGGGAAATACAGACTTCACACTTGTGCTGTCAGCTCTGCTAGCTTAAGAGAAGGGATAACTAAGTGTGACACACGCTTCCTAATCCTCCTTTTGTTCTAGGAACCTAAAAAAGTTTCGGAAGTGGCAATGTAAGCAAGTGAGAGCTCTGCGTAGCGAAGTGAAGAGCTCCTGGAAGAGGCTGATTGGGGTGGAAAGTGCCTGCAACGTGGACTGCAGGTTCAAGCTCAACACCCACAAGATGATGTTCATCATGAACTCGGAGGATTACATGTACCGGCGGGGAGCTCTCTGCCGAGCCAAGCAGGTGCATCTCCTATTACTCTCTCTGCAGCTCAGGCAGTAGCAGAGGTTGAGGATGTGAGCCAAAAGACAGGTACCGATACGAAGTCTTGTGGCTGAATTCCTGCAAACTACACCCAGAAGTTACTACTGTGTGTTGGATGAAACATGGAGGAGAGCTGGTAAATGCTCTGTACTTTGGTTTAGTTTAGCAGCCTTTTCTTTACCATGCAAATTTTAAGGGGGAATGGCAAACATTAAGAAATAGATCTTTAAATGCAGGTATGCGGTTTCCTGTTTTAGTGTTTGCATTGTGTTGTAAAGTGTGCACATCTTGGACATACAAAGAGGTGAGGGTTTTGGCTTCTCCCCCAGAAACCTCTCGGTGATCTTTATTGTCCTGCTTTCAGGTACAGCCAATGGTGCTGCTAAAGCACCACCAGCAGTTCGAAGAGTGGCACAATAGGTGGCTAGAAGAGAACGTGACCATGGAGGCAGTTGATGTAGTTCAAGACTGGCTAATGGGAGACGAAGATGAGGAGATGGTGCCCTGTAAAACAACTTGTGAGACAGTGAATGTCCATGGGGTCCCAGTGAACAGATACAGAGTGCAGTACAGTCGCCGTCCAGCTTCACCGTGAGCAGAGACTTGTTCCTGGGACCAAGACAAGTAGGAGCGTTGCTGGTGAAACACATTTACTCTGAGAATAGTGGTGGGAATGCAATGTATGTATTAATGATATTTATCCAAACAGCATTTTACTTTGGATTATGATGTATTTTCCATATGGCATAGACTTGTCTCCTTGCAGTGTAATCCTCCTGCCATCATGAAGAGACTCTTAAAAGCTTTATGGGAAGAGGGCTCTCGGCACTGCCACACTCTTTTTAGTAGTTTCCTAGCTTTCGGCCACTGCTGACCAGCCCCTACTGGAAGGCTGATGAGGGGGACAGGCTCTGGGCGAGCTACCACTAGTGGCTTTGTTGGAGAGATGGAGTGGGCTGGTGTTTGAGCAGATGCTGGCAGCTGCTTCCACTTTGAAGGGTTTAATGTTGCCTATCTTCCTGAATTTATGCCGTCTTGGAGCCTGCAGAACTCTTCAATGTAACCTCCGAGTGCCAGCGGGGCTGAGAGCACCTGGCACAGATTGCCAGCCCCACTATGGGCTGCTTCGTTATCTATGTGTACTAATAAGGCAAGAATGCAGTATTTGTTACTGGTGCTCTGGTGAGAAGAATGCCAAAACTGAGACAAGGGTGAACAGTGTACTAAACGCTCTAATTCTCACTCATCGACTAAGTATTTTGGAGCATGAACTAAGGGGAAGAAACTCTCTGAGCTGCAGTGCTAGGCAAGAGAGCAATTTGCGACGCAAGACAGCCTGGGCCCATCAGCCGCCCCTCTGCAGACACACGCCGCATCCCGTGGTGTTGCTTTGGGAACTTGCGACCTGCCGCAGACTCTGCCTTCTCAGATCTGGAGCTGCTTGGAGCGTGTGCATGGGGAGGAATATCCATTGCGAGGTCTGGCCTCTTTTTTGGTTTTTGTTTGTTTTTTTTTTTTTTAATTTTTTGTATTTTGCATGTTGATTGGCAGCCTCTGGAGACTGCGTTCTCAGGCGCCTCGGCGCCTCGCTTTCCTTCTGCATGCCCGGACTCCGTGGTTCTGCTGGGTTGTACCACTTCAATAACATCGGTAGATGGAGCTCTTGCAGCACAGTGTTTGCACTGGGTCTGAGGTTTGTCCCGGACGCTTTGCTGTTTCTGCTGGGTCAGCACAGATGCTGTATTTGCAGTGACACATGGAAATCTGTAATGGGCAGTGTTAGATCCAGCCACAACCAGCGTAGACGAGCTTTTCTGCTGAACCGTCTGTACTTCTAGCTAAGCTTTTTTTCAAATGAAACCTAGCAAAAAACCTACCCCGAACCATGCGGAACACTATGTCAATTGTCTGACTTAATCTATTGAAAAATCAAGAAAACTCAGTCGTGTCTGTCCTGCAACCCCACCGTGACTTCACTCTTGTTCTTCAGGGGCCAAGGGCCAGCGCACTGTCCATGGAGTGTATTACAAGCATAACGGCTTGAGGCAGGGCCAGCCTCCTTTCAGCTCTGCTTCCAACGTTTTCCCGGCTTTGGGGGCAATACCCCCACCCACCCCCCCCCCGGTATTTTTTGTGGCTTTGATATTTAGGTTATAATTTCTGCCAGACCTAAGTAGCAGCCTGTAGGATTTGTCCTGGGTTATTTCCACTGTACAGCATTTGGTTTTGCAATTGTCCCACTTGACAGCAGAAAAATTGGCCTTTGGGGTACATTTAATAGAAAACTGTACTGACTCTTTGTCTTTTTTGCAAAATAATCTGTAGGAGGGAAGGAGGGAGGCCAGTCTCTGGCATTCGTGGCCACTTGCACAACCACTGCCAGCGGAGGACTTTTCATCAAGAGCTCGTGTTCTCGTTGTCTGGGTCTCTGTTAAATTTTGGTTACTGAAATGGTCTGAAGGTTCTTCCCCTGCTCTTGTTGCAGTAAGTGATAAAGGCCGCTGACTGCGTAGCTGCGGCAGGGCTGGGTGGAGGAGCGGGGGGACAAGCCCGGTGCAAAGCACAGTATCCCCCTTTTGCTTCCAGACAGCTCAACAAAATACACCTCAGTCCTGCTCACCTCTCTGCTGTCTTCCAGTGGAGATGACAACTGTGCCAAATTTTATGGTTTTATGATACAGAAAAATGTTTACTAGAAAATAGGTTGCAACTTGTGGCTTAAAATGCATTTGATTCCACGTGTACCAAGGTGTAGGAGGTAACGCACCTGTGCACCGTCCTGTTCCATCTTCCCGTTTTTAAGTGTACTTCAGGTATTTTTAAGCATCCTTATTTTGTAAATCTTAATTTATAATCTGAACAGATTAAGTAAGACTTTCGCCCTTTACAGTGCTATTGTCTCAAAAATGATAGTAGCAAATGAAGTGAATGGAGTAAGCAGGCAGTGCAGGTTTGAGAGTGGCTTGCTAATGTCTGAGAGTTTTAGCTCGAACGCTGTGTATCTGCTAGCACCACCTTGATTCAAGAGTTTGTTCTTCCATTTTTTTGAAGGATCTTTGCTTTTGGGCTTGTAATTGCTTTGCCAGCTCTTTGAATGTAGGTTTTTTTATATTTATTTGCACATTCAAGTAAAATAAAATATTGATTTTAAAAGTCTGCAGCTCTCACTGTTTTAAATTTGTTTTAATTTAAACTTTGACCATCCTCAGAATTGATTGTCTTGCACCTGCAACTGAATTTTAAATAGTAGAAAAATGCAGTTGAAAAGTTGGATGAACTTCCCTTCAAGCGGTTGCAGGACAGGCTGCAGGATCTATGATGGAGGTGTGGGCCAGCAGCAGCAAATCTTTAACCTTACCCACACGGAGAAGTCAGCAGGCGGTCAGTGTGTGGAAGCCAGCGCGCTGGCTAACGTAAAAGAGAAATAAGTTTCCTGCAAGCGGTGTGCGGTAGGAGATCCCCGCAGGAAGATGGGGCCTGTGGCTCTTCCCTGGGCGCTGCCAAGATGTCTCTTGGAGCAAAGGCCCGCGACTGGAGGAGGGGACGGGAGTCCATGGGGTGGCACAGTTGCTCCACACACAGAAAGGTTTCCAAAGAAACCACTGCGTAGTGCCAGCAAAGCGAGTCTTTCTGCAGATTGGTTTGTTTCTAGCAGCACCTTTGCCATGAGAGGTGTGGTGCAAAAATATGGTCCAGGCCTGGCCCCCAAGTACTCTCACGCTAAATACAACAGACGTTCAAGAAAAGTGACTGATCGCAGTTCCGAAATCTATAAGCACATCTGCTACAGGTTAAGACAATACAACTGCAACCATGAAAATAACCCTCCACCCGCTTTCCCTCAACCTCCCCAAATTCCTGGGTAATAACATGTTTAACTGTGTTCCCCGTGAGCTCCACACAACAAATGAATGTGTAGATTTTGCAAATTAAGCTGTAGTGATGTGACCCAGATCTGATAGGAGTTTCCTTTACATCATTCTCAACACTTCCGTTGCCATAACAAAAGGCAGCTCTGCTTTCTGTGCAGCGTATGACTTGCTCACGGGGAAACAAGCTGTTGTTATCCTAATAACAATCCTCTGATGCATAAATTGCATGCAATAATTTGATTAAAATGGTGGTGGTGGCGTCTCAGAGGACACAGCCCACTTTACACAAGTCTTCTCGCAGAGCACTTGGACTTCTCACAAAAAGGACATTCCCTGTGCTCAAGGGGAGGGACAGCCAAGAGGAGTTGGTCTGACATCACCCCAGAGGAGTTGGAGATCTCAGCAAGTGGACAGCTTTGGCAACGACAAAGACAGCTTAAAAATATCTTTCAGGTTTGCAGGATGGAATAAGAATTAATGGTTTTCTAGATTGACTTAAGAATTGCTAAAGGGGGTACCTGAATTCAGTATTTAATATTTCAGGGCTTTTACTTTTTTTTAACACATGTCCATATCGCAGTGATGCGTGGAGAGAAAGACGCAGCTGTGGACCAGTGAGCGGTAGTCTAGAAGTACGTGTGTAAACACAACATGAGTTTTTCTTCATGCTTCAGCCATTCCTCTGGATTAGAACTAAGTAACTCAACCTTAATGAAACTAGAGGTGTGCTTTACCTTCCACTCTTCAAAATTAAAGACTAAATTAAAGTCTAGCAGTTCTGAACCTTACCTGCGCTAAAGGATGAATCCAAAAAGAATCATCGGAGCCCCAGCGCTGAAAAGGAATGACGTTGTCTGTATCAGCCAAGGTAGCCCCTACCCCAGTGTCATTATCTTGCTGAGAAAGGACCGAAAGAAGCTATTCCAGACCATCTAGTGAGTTGTGGTGATGCCAATAAACTTCAAATATCCCTGAAAAATGGCTTCATGTGGACCTCCTACACTCTGAAGTGAAAACTGGGAGCAAGCAGAAGAGTAGTTCTGATAAAAACCTGTCTCCCCAAAAGTATTAACACCGGCATAAGGCTTACAAGCAGAGAGGAGAATGTGGGCACAAACGGTGTGGCATAACCAAGGGAAAAGATTGGGTGAGATCCCAGGGAACAGGAGAACTGTGGAACACGCAGAAGAGAAGAGAGGCAGGGAGACTCCCTGGAGCTGTGAGGGGTCTCAGGGTGATGGTATGAGACCCGATGAAGTGGGAGCTGCTGTGATGGCAAAGGCAGGAAGAGTTCCCAGGGCACGAGGTCGCCTTGTGCGTGCCAGAGCCTGCAAAGACAAATCTGGGGTGGGGGGATCCTGCTCCAAAGGCCCATTGTTTCTTTTTCAACAGTCAGGGGAAGTTTTGTGTGCCGTGTGGTTCTGAGAAGGCTCAGATGCTCGCACACCCAGTGGCTGGGAAAGGCAGGGCCGGCATCGCGTCCATGGAAAATGTGAGGCTGTGCTGACACCGGTGGAAACGCTTCACGCTGCTGGCGCAGAGGCAGAGCTGCTGCCTCCATGGGCAGCTGCCTCTCATGTCTGCATCGCAAACGCGAGCCCAGCCTGGGGCAGGTAGTAGCCGCACTAAGATTTCTGTCTTCACACCTGCTGGCTTGCGGCTGAAGAACTCTGCGGAGCGGCTGGAACAGAGCAGAAATAGCAAGCCCCATTATTCACCTACCACAGTTTGTTCTTCCAAGCCTTAGAGATGTATGGGACAGGCCAGGTGGTGTTTGTACCCTCCCTCTGAGCTTCAAAATCCCTAGCCTGTTTTCCAGCATTACATCTTCTGGGTTCAGAGCCATGGAATAAAAGAGCGCCTTCTCCCAGGAGATGATCTATTGCACAATGAATTACTTTAAAACCAAATTGTTACCCCACAGGGCAGGGATCACACGACTTAAAGAGATGTTAACAAGCCGTGACAAACCTCTGGCATTAGAATTTTCAAGCAAGCTGTTCTGCATCTAAAGCAGTCACTAAAGATCACACAGCATCTGAGAAATGAAGACTACAGCAATGAGTAACCTCTCTCTGCTCCACTCCAGAGACCTGGCCATAGGAAGCAGGGCTGTGATTTGCACACTATCTGAACCTGATTATGTCTAATTTTTTGCATACAGAGCAGGGAAAGGATCCTGGCTGAGGCACGGAAAATATGTGGCCACATGAGTCACTCTGTAATGGTTCATAAATCCTGAGAGAATCACAAAAGCAAAACATCTAACATTGCATCTTCCCTGTCCCTGCCAGTGGAGCTCCACCTCTCGACACGCTCGGCACAAGGATGTGGGAATATGGTGAAAGCAAAGGAAATAGGATCATTTTCTCCTTGGAATAGAAGAATCTCATCAAACAGCAGCCAGGCTCAGATTTGCAACCTTCACAGAAGGGGCCATTCATAAGCTGAGAAGAAAAAGAAATGAACTGCTCCTCAGGTTGCCAAACCAAATTTGCAGTTCCTACTGCCCGGACTCTGGCTTCTGTCTTTACTCCCCTGCAGAGCCGGGCAGGGGAGTGGAGAGCAAAAGCCTAAAACCCAGCAACCTCCCAAGCTGTGACCTCCTGCCCCACTCGCCTCCCCACCTGATGACCTCTGGGAAGGGTCCGGCTGGCGATGGGAGAGGATTCGGGATGTTTGCAGCAGGGCATGGAAGGGACTGACACTCTCAAGGAGTCAGAGAAGGAGGGACCAAGCAGGAAACAATCTTAAAGGTTCGGGTAACATCTGCCAGTCCAAAGGGTCCCTCTTACAAAGTTATGTAAGTCGTCTTCTCCATATGACCAGCAGGTATGCGGCAGCAGCATGCCGCTCTCCAAGCTATTAGCTAACAGTGCTCAACCCTCTTGGGGGTTTACTGGGTGGAGACTGCACATCTCTGGAAAGACACAGCCCTTCTTGGGCAAGAGCGGTTGGAATTCACCATTATCTGCCCAACAGCAGAGTCTTCCTGTGCACCCTTGTGAGGCCCCTTTCCTGCTGGATGGAGCTGCTTTCCCCGATCCTGGTAGTTTATCAGCGGAAGCACACGTGTCTCCGTCAAGCCGTGGGACCTTGCCACTTCTCCTTTGTATGTTATGGCACTCCAGGCTGCTGCTACTGCCCGTTCTTTCAAACACAAATAGCTCCGACGCACAGGACTTCTAATCAACCTCTGCAGTGAGATCAAGAAGGATCTTGATAGCAGGATCAAGCGCAGGACACCCTGTCTAGCCATGGAGCAGGAGCAGAAATAAAGAAACAAGAGAACCCTGACAAGCCCAGCCTGACCTGGGGGGTGCAAGGCAGACACTAAAACCCCACAACGGCCACGACATAAGGCTGCAAGAGCCCTGTGTGAACCCTGGGAGCTGGGGAGGGTTCTCGGGATCTGCAGCTCTCCTGCACTTCATTTATGTTTCTGTGAGGGGATGGTGTCTTCTCAACTGGCACTACCAGAAAGCATTTTGAATCAGGGTGTGGGATTACCTTGCATCTCACACAGAGCCACTTGGGTCTCTCTTGCTTGACGCAGGAGGTCAGAAGTTCAGTTTACGCTCCATACCAAATTCAAACTGCATCAAATCTGACCACATTTGTTATTTCCAGGAATATTCTGGAGCAGGAAGGAGGCCCAAATGAGTCACTTGAGCCATCGTCTAGTTCTGACGATGAAGTACGGCCCCGATATGCTCTTGGTCTGGCTATGTATGCCCCTCCCTGTCCTGCCTCTGACACTGGACCTACGTCCCTGCTTGGGCAACGCATACTTGTGCATGTCGTGACAGCCCCCCATACGCCTCATCCTTCATGGGATGAGACTGGTGCTTCCGTGAGTTAAGGACTAGCAGAAGGAAATGCNCATACTTGTGCATGTCGTGACAGCCCCCCATACGCCTCATCCTTCATGGGATGAGACTGGTGCTTCCGTGAGTTAAGGACTAGCAGAAGGAAATGCGTAAGCAGGGTCACTAATCCTGCCTTTCCCACACGGCTCTGGGCACAGCAGTGCGCTGTTGGATCCTGCACCAGCATGGGGACCCTCAGGAAGGGACGTCTGTCACACAGGCTCGTGCTGTGCTGCGCCTTTTGGGGACTCTGCCTGGCCGCTGCAGACTACGATGGTGAGTGTGCATCTTTGGGTGAGAAATTGCTTCTTCTTTGTCCTGGTTTGAAGTGCTTCTTCTTAAAGTGCTTCTTCAGCGTGACCTGGACAGGCTGGAGAGTTGGGCAGAGAGAAA